>JABXWE010031006.1:0-21820 GCA_014611495.1 Limonius californicus
AAATTATAAATGGCTTCTCAATTATCAAGATCACGCTACCAAATTTTTGCATCTGCGCCCCTTACAGACAAAACGCGCTTCAGAAGTAGCATTAGAATTGGTAAAAATTCTTCTACAATTCGGAGCACCGCATATATTACAGAGCGACAATGGCCGAGAATTTGCCGCATCTGTAATCGAAGAGATTGTTAGTTACTGGCCTCACTGTAAAATTGTACATGGGAGATCACGTCACCCTCAAAGTCAAGGTAGCGTAGAGCGTAGCAACCAAGATGTGGAGAATATGCTTCGTGCTTGGATGTCCGATAATTCTTCTACAAATTGGTCCATAGGTTGCTACTTTGTGCAGTGGCAAAAGAATTCCTCTAAGCACCGTATCATTGGAAGAACACCATACCGTGCGTTATTTGGAGCTGAGCCAAAAGTAGGACTAAACTCGACTAATCTTCCAGACTCTCTAATAAAAGAGCTTCGTAGCGAAGAGGATCTAGAAAAAATAATACACGAGCAAACAGAAGGGAATGAGGACACATGCGAAAACGATTCTTATCCACAGCAAGAAATTGAAAGCAACCCGTCTAATGCAGAAGAAGAATCAACTGATAGAAACGCAGATAGAATAAGCCCGATGCCAAGAGATGCTGCAGTGTATTGCGTCGTGTGCAGTGGCAAGGTCGAAAACAATCCTCTATCTTCATGTGATGTATGTCGTGGTAGCGTACACTTCAATTGTGGTTTCCTGAAGCCGGGGACCTCATCATCACAATCTGAAGTTATATGTGCTCTTTGTTCAATTGAAGAAGTTATCGAAAATGAAAGGCAAAAATGTTTTGCTGGTCAGAAAAGGGCGTCTGAAAAAATGACACAGGCATCGAACAAGAAGTTTAAATCTATTGAAGTCGGATCGTATGTTTCTCTGGCAGTTCCCAAGGTCGATCGGGGACCTCTCGATTCGCAGAATTTAATAGTAAAAGTGGTAGACATGGAGAACGGGCTCTATAAAGTAGGTACTTCAAGAGGAATTATAAAATCTTGGTTTTCAAGAAATTAAATTCAAGATTCTTCGTCTGGTTTCCAAGATGAAGTCTCTGATCGAGTAATCACATTGAGACAGGCAGAAGCATTTCATTCAAAATTCGGTGGTCAAGGTTTTCAGAAATGATCGTGTAAAGCTGGCAATAAACAGTGCAATTCAAATAAATGTGCCTGCTTTAAAAGTAAGAATTTATGTTCCTTTAAACGCCATAGAAGCTTGACATGCAGTAATAAATAAATAGATGTTTTGCCTTTGCAAATTTTACTTTATGTTGAGAATTTAATTATGTTGAGTTTATTTGATTGATGTGTACTTTAGATTATAGTCAAAGTTTGTTTAGATATCTATGCACTCACGTATTTTTTTAATTTTAGAAAAGTTTATTTATTTGTTTCGAAATAAAGCTGTCGTTAATAAGTCTATTTCTTATTTCTTATTGTGACTGGGAAATAACAGGAATATTGTAAAATGCCTCAAAATAAGCAGGCAAAATAAGATACGTTTTCTTCCACACATGTTATGCCGGCATTTTGTCAAATTGCCTACAATTATCTAGTCATAACGCAAGAAAACCCTCAGGATCACGTTTTGCCGTTTTTTTGTAAAATGCCTAGGCTTTTTATCAAATGCCTGAATTTGCATTGTGCCTACGACATATATATTTCATTCATATCTCATTAATTTCGTGCACGAACTGCACGAAAATGGCCCCCAGAAAAGATTTTTTTCAGATCAGAATAAATTCTTTTGAATTCATCTTCTAAATTGTGTATTGTTTATCGATGAGACCTAATTCTCAAACAACAATGAAGGGAATAGGGACAACTCGTACTGTAAAAACAAAATTTTTCTCCACAAGTTTGTGTGATATAGTAGGTCTATATTAACAATTATTATTATTGAGATAAGTAAATAGAGAACAGCAGACAAAATGAAAAGCACAGTTCTGCAGAGAAATATAAAAAATTGTCAAAAACAAAAAGAATAGCATACCTCAAATACAAGAACAATACATCTGCAGAATAATACCAAGAATATAAAGATGTTAATGTTAATAACAAGATATGACAAAGTAAAACAGACTACTGGGAGTCATATATCGGCAACTTAGAAAGCGACCTAATGGACAAAAAAATTAAATTTGGCGATTAATGCTAAATCAGAAAAAAGAAATACAAGATTATATTACATTTACAAACATTGACAATGAACTATGGATAGATTAAAAAAGAGTTAAACGTCGACTTAACATGAATATGGGAATTACAGTAATATATTTGTTCAATATGTGCCACAAAGCGTAAAAAACGATACTTTAGCTAAGTATAATAAACATTTTTATTTTATAATTATTATAATATATAAGAATAATTTGATTTTTAGCGTTAGTTGTGCTAAGAAAATGTGCACTGTGGATGTAACAAAAGATTTAATAAATAACGAACATAACTACGGTAACACAAATAATAATAATAACGCAATATGAACAACTTGAATAGCATCGACCTCTCCCCAGTAGTGTCGGTGTAAAAGTGCTGGTCTTGGTATTGATGGGATTCGTTTCTCAAACCCTCTTGCCTTACCAGCGGACTTGACATCATCTTGGAGAAAGCTAATTCTATTGCTCGTACGGAAAAACCTGGTTGCTACACTAACGCATTCCGTGGGTCCGAGGAATTTATGGATACGGTGGAATTCTTAGAAACTGCTGCTACAGTTTTTTTTGCAGACTCACACCAGGATCTCTCAGACACCTATTCTAGTCACTGATTTGTACATACTTTCATGTTCACAGTTCAATTCAATGTTTTATAATGAATAACGTCAACCTTACTACGGCAGCCTGCTATATTTGCTGATATGCAATATTGTTTAGTGTTTTTATGGATAAAAAGTTACTTGGGCTGTGTCACTCTTGTACCTTTCGTTTCGCTTGATTTTAAAAGCTGCTATCACTATACTTCCACCATAAGTATTAAGATAACTGCGACAAAATTTGCAAACGCAGTTGTTGGCATTTACTAGTTTACCGTTAGCAGCAAACTGAATAACTCGGATGCCCTACTAATAGATTAGTGGGTACAATGAGTTTAAAAGAGTCGAATTCACAGTCTTCCCTTTATACGTGCTTTCGCTTAAGGGTTCTTTCCTAAATTCACTTATCTATGGGATTATTGTATATTATTAGTTGAATAAAAGTACTTGGAATGTTGCATTGAGAGAATTATAATAGGTTCATAATAGACATATTTCAATTAAATATTTGTTGAAAAACAAAAAAATGAAAATACATACATTAAATTGTTAAGAACATAATAGTATCCATTAGCAACGATTTCTATAGTATAATTATGGGTATTGTGCGTTTTTAAATTCAGTATTCACCATTAATATTTTTGATAATTATATCTATGATTTCAACTGATAAAAAACAGTTGATTACGCAAACAATCGCCGAATGCAGGCAGTGTCTGACAAAATCAAAATGACGGCGCTTCTTTTATATTACACTTTGTTGGGATAAGCATAGTGCTTGTATTATCAGAATATCGACAAGATAGTAACGAATTTTTTCCAACATAAAATCAAATGGTATCAACAATGTAATAATTTATGCGGCAACGTTCAAACAGTATCCACAAATTTGCACTGTATTATTTTTCTTTATCAAGTTTCTATAAACAGACAATACTTATGCTCTGGAATGAGTTGTGAGTGTGTAATAGTTAAACGGTAGCTAAGTATTAAATAAGATAGCATAATTCATTTTGGTTAGTTAGTGAATTCGTTAGGGCCACTTAACCATAACTTAATAATATCTAAAAATTGACAGAACTCCCACCATTGCTTAAAATAAGGGTTGCATGTGTCCCATAAGATGAACAAGACTAAAATCTTTTAAGTAACACTTAAGGGCATCAATCAGTAAGAGTCAAACAAGAAGTAAAAAATTGTTCAGTGTCAGACTAGACCCGAAATGCTAAAAACTTGCTTAAGACGTTTATACATCGTTCAAAAATTTATTCGTCCAATAAGTGTCACATGAAAAAGTTTATACATTAAAGTATTTACAAATGAGCAAACCTCTAGGTTTTATTTATTGTGCTTAATATATCATTCTTCCCTTAGTTGGATGATATAACGACAAAACTTTTATATTCTGAAAATTTAGGTGGAAGTAATACTCCTTAAATGGACGTTTTCCAAAAGTTTTAGATGTTTTATTGATTTTCTTTGCAATCTACTCTTAAGTTTAGAACATGCAATAGAGTATCCACTCACATAGATTAAATAAATGCTTGTTGGGCGTTTCCTTTTATGGGAATTTTATTCAGGAGAGAACACATCATATACACTTACAATACATTCTTCCAATGTTTTTACGTGCAGCCGTGTTTAGACAGAAATGAAATTCAGGTCTACTACAGCCTCAATACAGAAACTACTACTTCAGCTTCGTTAATATTTATTTCCCTAAATACGTTCTTGCATTTACAAAATCATAAAATATGTAGCTTGTTGAAAGTCTAATGTGCCATTAGTACAAAAAATTTCAGTATTGTGTACCTACTATAGTACGAAAATTTCAAAATATAGCTATATCAAAAGAGTAAAACCTTAATTTACGGCCCTAGCAATATCTAACTACATGGAAACGATTTATCAATGCATGCAATATTGTTGTATGGTAATGTGGTTAACATTTTTGGTTAATTTCTATTGGCATCATACCATCGATTTTGAAAGACCTAAATTATTTTTTAAGTATTTATCACAAGCAGCCTTTAGGTATCACGTTTTCTTACTAACGAGTGTGTGCAACTATATTCATCATCCCACCAAAAAGAGCTGATTTTCTGCACAGTACTGTTGCAGGAGTTGATTGTTGGTTTCACCATTATGATCTTGAAACGCCCTGTTGCTATTATTAAGTACTGTAGTGTAACTCCCCGGTGGCCCACCCTCTTCACTCGATTAAACGAGCAGTTTACTGATACCACTTAGACCAAATAATCAAGCCTTTAATTGGTACACTCGATGATGATGATTGTTAACCTCTACAGCATAGTCCATTAGATAATTAATTCTGTTTTAATACCATTTGAATACCTGCAAATCAGTAGAACCGCTGCATCCTCGAAAGAGTCAATAGAGCAGGAGAGTCATCCACCTATGCTTCTGTGACACACGTTGATTTGCTTAGAACTTATATGTCACAGTGTTTTGGGGCCTACGGCCCGATTAACAATTCTAGGCTCCCTAAGGTGCCAATAGGGGAGGAAAGCCATTCATCTATGTCTATTGTGACAACCGTGCGAACTGCCTAACACGAAACATGTAACACAAAATTTTAAGGCTTCTAGGACACCGGTTTGCAATTCCTGTAAGACCCCGTGGCTAGCCATACTTGTTAATACCGTCATCGAATTTCGCCAAAATCCGCTTCCCCCCTGCCATCCCTCTCCCGACGATGATTGAATGGAACCGACCGATCTCGAAAAAATCAAATTTCATCTAAAATCAATCAATCAATCAACTAAAGCCTCTTTTATTAAAAAAGCTTCATGACCCTGCAATCGAAGCCGAACCACCATCTTCATTCCGGTTTACGTATATCGTACTTCCCTACCATTTGAAAAGAAGCATCATGATCCACAAGCCCGGCAAAGATGTCCACAACCCCCTATCATATCGCCCCATATCCCTGCCGAATATTCTCGGCAAAACCCTTGAAAAAATCATCGCCTTCCGCATCCGAAATTTTTTAGAAACCAGTAACCTTCCTTCTCCCCCAGGAATAGTTTAGATTTCGTCCATACCGCTCCACAATAAACCCCATATTCGAACTTCCTACAGACTCCGCCATAAGTGCCAACCTAAACGGATGTACGGTTGCTGTCTTCCTAGACATTGAGCGCGCGTTTAATAGGGTTTGGCATGACGGCCTCATGCAAGAACTTATTTCTCTCAACTTAAATCCCCACACCAAATTAATAGACTCTTTTTTTGCAACCGTTTCTTCAGAGTCAAAATCCACAACTCATATTTCCACCCCATCAACATTCTTTCAAGCATTCCCCATAGATCGGTACTTTCCTACCTATTATACGTTGTTTACTCCCACGATTTTCCTATCACAAATTCGACCCGAGACAAAGCGAGATTTTTAGCGGATAAAACCGTCATCTGGACCACCCAAAAAACATTCGTTTCTCCATCCCGCGTAGTCCAACTTGCCCTCAATAACATCCGCCGGTGGACCAGCCGGTGGAGAATAAAGCTCAACGCCGAAAAATCATTAGGCATCTTATTTCGCCACCCAAACTCCACCAAAAATCCTTAGATTAGATCCCTCGGATATCGACATTTCTATCCATAATTAACGAATTTCACTCTCCAACTAAGCCCGATACCTGGGTATCACTTTTCAACACACATGTGCACACCCAAAAGCCCTTCTTTTATTGCTGAACCCCGATCTCCCAGACGTCATTGCTCTGGTGAAGGAAACTCCACTAAGGATGAGATGAGCACACACTCCACTATATCCAACGGAAAGAAACCCCCCGCACCAGGAACTAAGAACCAAGAATCAGGACTTGCCAGCCGACCGTACAACAGTAATCCACCAAGAAGTCACCGATCCTAAAGAAGAAAAGAAGACCTAGGACTGAAGAAGCCAAGAGCCTACAACGGTGTGCATAAAATAAAATGTATTATCTTAAATAATGAATAACCATATTTTATTCTGAATCATACCTGTACAAATTTCAAATTACAAATATCACCTGGCCAAACTCCGAGAGCTCTCAATCACTACTACCCTCCTATATCACGAGCAACGTGATCATCATTCACACTTTATCTCACTGTAGCTTCATACCATAATCCTCAATCACTAGTGCACTAGATTCACCATAATAAATAGCTATATTACATGCACAAGTACATGCTACCCCAACAAGATGCCAAATACATCTTTGACCTTACATATGCATTTCGTCGATCCACCCCTTTACTTAAACCGTCTGCTCTGTATTTCACTCTTTTGAGGTTAGGAATGCGGCCCTTGAGTTTTCAGTTAGGTATGCCTACAAGACAAACGTAGATTTTATTCGGATATTGTTACAATTTAAACGAACGGCTCATATTTATTTACTTGAATTACCAAAATATACACAGTCTATACCCAAATCAAATTTGTACACCTAAAACTTGTTTAAATTTAAACAGGAATTTGTTTTAAAAAAGGGTAATACAATATTACAACAATGAAAACAATATTACTTTTCGATAGTCTCTCTCCTAACGATGCACTTGCGCCACCGATACCTTCCTGGATGATATCTTTGGGTTGAATGTGTATCCACTCTTGAAAAGCCTCAATAACGTCGTTATTTTACTGAAATCTTTTTCCGTCTAAAATTTCTTTTAGTGGCCCAAATACATATAAATATCGAAGGGAGCAAGATCGGGACTGTATGTCGTATTCGGAAGAAGGTTCCACTGCAGTTTGTTTATGCTCTCAATTGTTCTTGCAGTGGTGTGAGGACGAGCTCTGTATTGAAGAATCAAAACTTTGTCTCCTCTTCCGTTTGTTTCTGATCGCCTGCTTAATATATAATGTTGCATTAATTGTACGCCGTTTTGTAAGGAAATTAACAAAGAGCACCCCTTGAGTATACTAAAACATTTTGCTATTATTTTACCAGCTGACAGCGCAGCTGTTGCTTTTTTGCTTTTGGCGATGTCAGGTGATACCACTGCATACTTGCACGTTTTGACTCAGAAGTAAAATAATGTACTTACCCAAGTTTCATCAGTTGTCCCAATTGAACCAAATAATTCATCTTCTTCTCTCCCATATCGTTGTACTAAAAAAGATGCGATTTGCAAACGGTTCAACTTGTATTCTTTGGTTAACAGTCAACAAGCACGGAATCCACCTGGCACACTTTCGACAAGAGTAAGTGAATTTTAAGAAATTTGACAAATCGTTTTCCACCCGTCTTACTAAATAAGGGCATTAAGTTTTCCTTCGTTTTTACGATTAACCGAACTTGTAGCTCGTCGTACATGAGGCTAATTTTCTACATGAGTTCTCCCAAAAAACTTCGACTGATTTATTTTGTGCTGTTCT
This sequence comes from Limonius californicus, assembly GCA_014611495.1. Lineage (NCBI taxonomy): Eukaryota > Metazoa > Arthropoda > Insecta > Coleoptera > Elateridae > Limonius > Limonius californicus. The sequence goes on from JABXWE010031006.1 coordinate 8,178, forward strand.
ACGCTACGATGAACAGAACTTTCCGACACTGTACCTGTAACTGTCACAATATAATTATAACGAAATAATTTTCATGTCTATGTTAACAAAAGTTACGGCAACATTTAATAAACTTAATTCTTGGAACTGTCTTCATATGGAGTTTTAATTTAAACATTCCTGTACAAATTTGAATACTGCTCACAACACAGAAGTAGATTGATTTTTGCCTACTTTTTCATTACTTTGGCAAATTTTTAATATAATTGTTATTAATTTTGTACTTTATTACAATCTTGAATATACTCTTTACTAATTAAAAACAGGGGTCATGTACGAGCCCAGGCTCATAATAGTTCGGCCGGCACACTTTCTTGGATAGGTGGTTCAATATAATGCGAAATCTATACAAATGGTGAAACATTTCAACAAAACTATTACAACTACAATAAAATATAGACTTTTAACTTATAAAAATTGAAAACTATATTTAATTTACGTAAGGGATAATCTTTGTATAACAAAAAATGTGGCTCAACTGATGGGTCATAATAGTTCGGCCAGATTTTAATATTGGGTTACATCGCCTTTATTAGCAATCACCGCCTTAATTCTGCTAGGCATTGTGTTTACAAGTCTTGCACACTCTTCTGGTGAAATATTATTCCATATGTTCTGCAAGGTAGCTCTTAATTCAGGTACTGTACGTGCGGGATTTTTCCGCAATTGTTTCTTCATGTTATGCCAAAGTGTCTCGATTGGAGACAAGTCTGGACTAGAAGACGTCCATTTTAGTAGTGGAATGTTATGGTCCTGGAACCACGTACGAATAATTTTTGCCGTATGGCACGGTGCACCATCCTGTTGGAACATATAGTCACCGTCATTCATTGCACATTGTGCAATTGATGGTAAGAAGCTTTCTTCTAGAATCCCTCTGTATTTCTGCGCATTAACTGTTCCATCGATAAAATGTAATTTACCTACACCTTTTGCCGACATACAACCCCATATCATGACTGATGCTGGGAACTTTACTTTTCTTATTAGACAATCATTATGATATGCCTCAGAGGATGTCCGCAACACTCTTTTGCGAGAATCACCTATGCAAACATCAAATTTGGACTCATCACTCCAAATTATACTTTCCCATTGTCTTTGAGTCCAATTGTGGTGTTCCCTAGCCCATTTCAGTCTATTACGTTTTTGTAATGTTGTCAATAATGGCTTTTCTTTTCCCTGTCAGAAAAATAGTATAAGTTACCAACAATTTTCACCCAAAAAAAAGGATAATTGTTACCTTATAGAATTTGTATCCTATTTTTCTGATAGCTCTCTTTGTTGTGGACAACGAAATGTCCTTGCCTATACTTTCCCTCCACAAAACAGTTATTTCTTTGGTATTGGACCGTCTATTAGTTTTTACAATTCTACGTAAAGCTCTCCTATTTGCTTTCGTAATTGTAGATGGTCGGCCGGTTTTGGTTTTTTGGTCAACTCCATCAGTTGATTTATACAAATTAATAATATCTTGAACAGTAGAACGCGGCACTGAGTGCGAAACTGAAATGCGACGTGCAGAAATGCTGTTTTTATAGGCACTAATGATTGACAAACGCAAATCGTTACTTAAAGGCTTACCACGAGGCATTATGCTTTAAAAATAAATAATAACTAATACTAACAACTGTCTTGTTGATTTGTTCAGTGAGTGTTTTGTTTTTACTAAAGGGCTCGATTTCATGGCAATTATGATAAGCGGCCGAACTATTATGATCCATCAGTTGAGCCACATTCCTTGGTATACAAAGATTATCCGTTACGTAAATTAAATATAGTTTTCTATTTTTATAAGTTAAAAGTCTATATTTTATTGTAGTTGTAATAGTTTTGTTGAAATGTTTCACCATTTGTATAGATTTCGCATTATTTTAAACCACCTACTCAAAAATCTGTGCCGGCCGAACTATTATGAGCCTGGGCTCGTATATTAATGCAGTTTTAATGACATTAAGAAAATGCTAATGTTAGTTTGTTTTAGGATACTCTAGCAAACCCTGTAACCAAATAATTTTAGTAAGAAGTGGATCTACTAATACATATTTCTAACGCCACTAATTAATAAAGTCACACTGTATAAATGCCGAAGAAAGCATTTGCTCTTAAAGCAACTATTAAAAAAATACAAAAACGAACTACTTAAAGTGTGAAAATCGTTATCAAATTAGTTACATAAATTTAATCTTAAGTCTTATTTTTCTAATATTTTCTCCCGAAATTATTGTACTCAAGGGACAAGATTCACATTTCTAAATTCAAGTCTTTGTAGACCTTGTCTACGCACATTTTGCCACTGAAAACATTTTTGAAATATTATTCGAAGATGAAATGCTGTACTTTAGTTAAACGAATGAGCAGAGGAGAAGGTTTTGACAGTTCATATTTACCATTTGTCACATCCAGCTCTCTTTCAAGACAGTGAAATCATAGAATTTTCAAAACAAAAGAACCTCAATCTTCACCTGAGAATCTTCTAGTGCGTTTACAACAATATTGATTGGTACCCATGTAATAATAAACCTGCAATAGACAAGGCGATTACTATATCCTCTAACAGGTAGGTAGGTTACAAACATTACAGCTGTTTGTATTCCATAGGTATCTCGTTAAACGTTACCTTGTTTAAATAAATCAAAATCGAAGTAGCTACATTGGATGCACGAAGTAACTACAATGAAACTATTTACTAATAAAGAAGATGCAATCTTGCAATACGTACATTTACAATATTTATTTCTTATAATTTACACAAAAGAAACACGGAGAGAGCCAAGATTGCATAAAAATATGTTGACAGCAATAAAATCAACAAGCAAAATAAATTTAAATAGAAACAGAAAGAAAAACACTAATTAATGACTTAATAAATGTTCAAACTGCCGTCCACCTTACTGTTCACATAAGTCAGTCCGCCGCAGAAGAGAATTTCTAACCCGAGTTATAATGTGATTGACCTACATCATTCTATAATTCTTTCACGTAAATCTTCCTGAATTTCTATAGGAGTACGTAGACGTCGTTTTTTCTTTACCCCATGAAAAGAAATCGAACGGAGTTAAGTACGGACATCAAGGATAAATTGAACTTCTTGCAATTAATCCATTATGGAAAAATTCATCTTGGCAGTTTCTTATAATTCTATAGAAGTGGGCAGGTGCTCCGTCATTTTGAAACCACATACGCTGCCCAACATAAAGAGGATGGTCTTCTAAAAGTAGAGGCACATTATTTTCTGAAAAAACCTAAATACATTTCCCCATTTAAACTGCCCCCAAACAAGTGGGAACCAACGATAAAGTTATTAACGATACCATACTACACATTTACAGTAAAAATTCTTTGAAAGTGTGCTTTCCGAATCCAATGTGGGTTATCTTGTAAATAGAAATGGCAATTGTGTCTATTTAGACCCTCATTGTTACTAAACATCACTTCCTCGTTGTCTTACCTTCGGCTTGGAAAACTGTCCACAATGTCGCAAATTTCTTTCCACGCGTAAAGGCATTATGTAATGGAAGGGTACCTTTGTGCATATCGTCGTACTGCCGCCGTCCGCCGCCCCTCTGCATTCACCCAATGTCAACATTATAGCCGTTTTCTCGCTATTAGAATACATTGCTCATTGATATTACAAGAATCTATACGTACCGACACCTTTGTAGGTACAGAAGTTTGTTAAGTTTTGAGAAAACAGGTAGTTGACATTTGCCTGTCCAAAGAACTCTTTATGTAAAAAAGAATATTTTGTGTATGTAAAAAGATAAGTTAACTATGCATTCCATGCACATGTGAGAGGTGTAGCTTACCTACCTATTACAAGATAAAATGATCATACTGAATATTCGAATATTTGCAATAAGAACTGAACGGATTTGATGGTTAGAATATCATAAACGACTTCATAGATAAGGACTTATTTAAGATAAAAAAGAAAATTTATTTATTCCTCGTTCGTAAGCGGAATATAATCCTTTCAACTCGGAACGCATAAAATGATTGTTTTAAAGTTAATTAAAAACGCATTTATTGCCGTAATTACGTCATCAATCAATTTCTCTTTGCAAATAACTTTTTAAGCGTTTCCATTATGTAAATCCCAAAATCCGTAGAATTTTTAGGACGTATTTCGTAATGATTTTTGTATCGTTTATTTCACCTTACTTAAGCGAAAGTAACACCGAAAACACACAATATCGTAAGCAATGGGCTCCACTCTAACGGAAAGATACACAGTTTATCTAACCTCATAATGGAAATAGATTTGGAGGACACTTTATGCAACATCCCTTTCTCAAAGCAATCTTCGAAGATAGGGTTCTATGCCATTTCATTTTACTACTCAAGGAATCCAATCGGCGCTGCAGTGATCTCTCCACGATGGCTGGTCCGATAATCTATTGAATGTGGCCAGACCAATTCCGAGCCTACATCCACAACTTACTTCAAATGCTCAAGTAACGACTTGGGATTTATTAGGCGACCCCTTGATCTTTGTTAGGCACGACTTCATGTTTCTGGACCGTGGACATTTATCCCCTACTAGCTTTTGTCTTAAACGCCCTTGTCTGTCGAAGATTAAATAAGATTCGGTGGTGCAAATATACCATCTTTCAACCCCCTTACTGCAAACCTTTAATGTTAAAGTATTCTCTTGTAAGTGCTTCTGATTTATAAACCGGGCTGTGCTCTAATACGCCTGTAGAGATCTGATTACAATCAAGCAGAAAGGTAAAACTTAGTGTAGTTAATTTATTAAGTATATATTTCATATCTGTTAAATTATTTGATGGTAACGTAATAGGTTGTTAAAAATAAGTTAGTGCGATAGTTATGGTAATAACAAAAACAATATAAATGGTAACTATACTAAAGAACAGTTGTAGAATCTACATACAGTATGGAAAACATAATTTTTAATAAAACAAAATGAATGGTTTTGGTTAAGTCAAGATGTTATAATAATTATTACATCAATTGTCAAATTATAAAGCTTAATTCAGTTGGTATAATCAGTTAAACAGGTTTTATCTAAAAACTAAACATTTTTCATTATTGAGTGGATCGCCCTAACACCTTGCATTGATGTGTTTTGCCAAGTTTGCTAAGATGGCTTTCTTTGAAGCTGAGTTCCGCTGCACTATCGGAAATGCTGAAAATTTATTTGGACACACAGGCAATGTAACACGTAAATCTGGAAGTGGTAAAAAACAATTTCTACTGAAGGCCGTTGAACATGTAAAGCAGTTAATGGGCAACGAACTGACTGCATATTTAAGCTTTAACCTCGAAGCTTTCCTATGGAATTTGTCACAAAATAACAAAAATCGAACTATTATTTTGAATGTTAGATAAGTGACAATAAATTACAACTTGCCCACAGAGCACAGACATTGATTTATATACAAGAGTTCTTCAACGATCGTTTAGGAACTAAAGGTTTATGACCTGCAAGTTCTCGTGATATTACTCTCTTGGACATTTTAATGCCTACCTAGAGTGTATTTAAAAATATAATATTTAAGAGACCCATGTATAACATCCAAGAACTGAACAAAGAATTATAAAAGAATCTGCCAATATTAACACCAGTTAGTGCAGAACGTTTTTAATATTATTGAAAAACGTGTAATTTTATGTTTGCTAACTGTAAGACATAACTTCCAATAACGGCTGTAGTCAGTAGTAAAAAAAAAGGCGTCCTTCTTATAACCACAAGTTAGGTTACTATCTAATAAACGAAGTCCATAGAAAAATGCTTGATGCACTGAGTATTAACAAATTGCTTGATTTACTTTACATTAAATCAAATAAGTTTATAATTTCTAATAAATTCTACTGCAACGTAAAAAACGAAACTAAAGACACAAACCGCATGAAAAACGAAATAACTTATTTAGTATACAGTTTGTCCCGAAAGGTACCGGCAATATTTCAAGCTTGAATTGTAGAATTTATTTAGGCGAAAAGTTCATATAAACATATGTCCTAAACGTTATGTGGATAAAATTTTAGTTAACGAATATTTGTACTCATCTAGTTGTAACGTTTCTTACGCCTGATTTTTAGACAACTCATTTTGCGTATGGTGTTATTCCCCAATTGTAGTAAAATATATATTTCGAAGCTGGTAGGCCTGTTGAATTTTGGGCGAGTCCAAGTTTCAAATTTTGAGGGGAGATTTTTGGGATACGACAGTTGTACGTAGTTCGTTGTCGAAGATACTACGATTCTTTTCTCTGGAGGTATTTTGTGTCGTAGATTCAAATTAGTCATTACTGACAGGAAAGTTTATTCCATTCTAAAAGTCTACGCCACTTTAGAGTTTTGTTTCTTCGTTTGGAAGTAATCAACTCAGGAAGTTTTCCGATATTATTTACCACAGTGAGGAAGCTAGTATTCATGCCAGAATAAAGCAATCTGGTGAGTTTTTATTTCACGAACTTTTGTCTTGTTCCGTTCTCTCGGATTTGTTTGCTAATTTTTGGTATTTTAAATAAATTTAGGCACGAAGTGTGGGGTAATTAATTGATTTCGCATTATAAATTGATTTACTTATAGCGTGTTTCAATGTCGTAGAAATAATTAATTGTGTATTATTATTACTCGTCATAGATTTTATAACGTTATGATATTGGGGGAATTAATATTTTTATAATGATTTTGTAATAGGACGGCAATTTTACGTGGTTTTGATATACAGGGTACTCCAACCGTCGTGTATTATTGCGTCTTGTAGTTCACTTGGGTTTTATTAATTTTTTGTTTAATTTATCGCCATACAAACCGTAGAGATCTCTCCGTAGGTATGCGTTCTGCTTATTAAGTTTATCAATGTATATATATGGTTCTAGACACGCAATAATTATCTAGGGTTTGTGTGAGTCTTACGTTCAGCAGAGTAATTGTGTACTGTACGTAAAATTGGCTTCTCTAACGTTGTTATGTTTTATGCAAAACCGATACATGGGGGATTATTTGCTGAACATTAAATTTATTTATTTGCAATTTGTCTTTTCATTTACGCCGGTAATTTTGAAATTGAGATCAAAGAGAGAACTACTACAAAAGGAAAGGTAGGTGAATGCTGGACCAGAGAATCCGACTTTTCTAATTTGTTAAATCTAGGATTGTGTTAGTAATTTTGAAGTCGGTGGCGCCTAGTATTTTTTATTTTATTGGAACTCAGCCCATCTTCGATTGAGTTCACCGGGATACTAACATAATCAAATTTGGTAATTCATCTACAGAGCAGTGGTGTAGTAAGAAGAGGAGTTTGGATTTTTTTTCGCTAATATTTTTGGTATCATTGTAGTGTGAAATTAAATAGGCGTCACATAGTTGATTCTGTTTGGTAACATTTGAAAATCGTTTTTAACAAATTATTGTTTGTAACTTGTCAGTTTATTACTGCGATACATCGTCAGCTGAGGCAACATGACACTTTCAATGCAAGGCATGCAGGCGGTCAAAGAGTTGTCCGTAGACGCATAAACGATGATGAACAAGTTTTTGATTTATTACATGAAGATCCGTCTTTAAGTGTGCGAAAAATTGCATTACGTACTGGAATATGTAGAAAGAATAATAAGAAGTGCTCGCTTACATCCGTATCGTCATCAGAGTTCAAACGCTAGGTATTGATTTTGAAGCGCGTTCAAAATTTTGTGTTTGGGTACAAAATAATCGAAACCTACCGCAGGATTTTATATAGTTGTTGAAGTTCTTCAGATTGGTGGTCACTAAGATGTAGATTCATTGTGTTTTCAAAGATTGTGACAGTTTAGTAGTAGAGTATGTTTACTCTCCAAGCAGAAACTCTTAGCTGATAATAGACTGTTAGTAACTGTTTTTGGGCTATAGCTCTTTAGTCTGTGTTGCTTTCGCCGCTCGTTAAATTTACTAAATTTTTTGTAAATGTAACGTTCAGTTCTTAAATTCCACGAATCGCTTTATTAAATGCTGTATTTTTTAAAGATGGAAACATAAAAACGTCCAATGGAGTGGTATTAGGGTATCTTGTAGGCAGGCTGTAATACTTAATTATTTAAAGACACCAAGGACTTGTTGTAAATAATTCAGATCGTAAAGTAATTTAAACATCAACTTTTACAAGGTACTAAAAGTTTTAAATACGTCTCGAATATTTCAGAGATAATAATTTTTTGTTTTTGAAAGTAAAAACCATTATAACCATTTGGCTTCAACAGAACTGTTCGATAGATAACAAAATTTATAAGCTGCATGTCTTAAATAAAAGTACATGTTTGGTTTTTTATGGCCAGTCTTTATCAAAAATGTATTGAATTTTCTGAATTAATTCCTAATTTCTTCTACACGCTTGGCGAGTATCGGATATCCGGAGCTCCTAGGAGAAAGATGGCAACATGACAATAACTGCACCCCACAACTCCAATCGTAGAATTTAAATCTGCGAAATGATGTTTTCTTTATAATTTTATTTTGAGACTTTAAAGTTCGATCGGGATAGTATCTCCTGATAATTATCGTTATTCCGTAAATCAAGTAACACCATATCGAATGGAAAGACAAATGGAGACAATGTAGGATAAACGCAAATTGGTTTGTAATATTTACTAAGCGCCAGAATATCATATGTAGCTAATGCCCCAAAAAATTGCACAATATTGCTGAAAGATAGTAACATCTTATAGATTAGAGCGCTAGTTGGAGGCATATTATTTAGAGCACGTGGAGTAGTTTTAACCACTGTGATAGTGTCTAAGTAGATTTAAAATGGAGAAAACAATTTGTGGAAATAGGAAAAATATTTTTTTTAAGGAATTAGTTCAAACTTCTCGTGATTTGGGCAGCTATAAAAGTAGTACTATATAATAGCAAATATCAGGAAATACTAGGTGATCTATTAGAAAAAGATCAAACTCCATTTATCTTGATAACGAAACATTCTCCACTTTCTTTTATTATTAAATTACCTAAAGCAAAATTTCTTTTATTTGAAGTCAAGAATTAATTCTGAATGGGCATAATTTTGATATAAGATTAAGATTTCAATTTTTTAGAAAAACATTATTTTTTAATAATGTGGGAAACCGATAAACTGTAATTTTTCTTTCGAGGGAGGGGCAAAGGTAACGCACCTTTAAGCTCACTTCACATTGTACTGGAGGCAGAAGTAGGTATCTTATATTTCGGAACTCTATAATTAAATACTTTTAAAAGAAATTCCTAAACGAAAGATACTGCGTAATCCATTAAGTGGGCTAGTTTGTATTACCTATATGTTCAAAGATTAAGTATGTGTCCAATATATGTTGTAACCTGCACTTTCAAAAAACGGCGTAGGTCCCTGACAGCTGTTTTATTTTCTGGAGAACTAGGTTACAAATTAACAAAAGTATTCACGCTACGGGGCCCTAAACACATAAGCAGCTACCCTGTTTATTGCTAAATATTCTGAGCTCTTCACTGCGGAAGTAATAATTTACTTAAGAATGTTCTACAATAGAAAACAACAATTATAGAGTGCATTAAAAATTGAAGACTTTGAACTCTCCTTGCTCAAAGTTGTCTTGATTTCAATCATAGAAACGAAAAGAGATGTAAGATAAAACTCGAAGACATATTTTCACAGCGCCACAGCACTATTTTTACCACTTTGCTTGTCACATAATTGCTTGTTATTTTTATTATTCTTCACGATTTCTACACTGATATAACTGATATAAAAGAAAGATAAATCTGACAGTTTCTCATCGGCGTTCGTTGCACTTCTATGGCTTTATAGAATCTGTAATCTGTGAGATTCCAGCACCTGTAGTTTTGTATACACTATCAAATCAATATTTTTTATCGTATCTATTTAAAAACTCGTTATTTCCGCAATAAAAAGCTCTTTTACAATATGTAACAATATACAGGGTGTTTAGTACCTATTACATATTGTTTAGTATGTGTTTAATGTGTTTAATATAGAGAATGTCGTACTAAACCATAGTTTGAAAATAATTAAATATTTGTAGATACTCTTTAAATTCAGGCATAAATTATCAAATTGTTAATGCATTGTTATGTTTGACCAAACAATGTCATTTCGGGTACATCGTTAGCAGTCACCATGTGAACTCGGAGACTCTTATTGCTATCGCTATTTTTTTTTATCAATTAAAATCAGAAAACTAATTACCAAAAATTCCAACGGATGCATTTTGAAGAGCACAATATAGAAAAAACTTCACAGAAAATAGAAAACCCATGTGCCAAATATTTTCAATTATTATATTATATTTTTACATTTTATATTAATAAAATCTTCATTTTTGTTTCTCAAAAAATATTAAATTTAATTACATCCCTTGTAAAACAGTGCTATGCTTATGGTAGCACTCTCACAGTAACATTTCAAATGTTTTCGCGTCCTTCCTGCATTACTAAAAGAAATTATGACGGAACTATATCGTAATTAAGAATCAACGTAAGCAAAATACATAGTATGAATCCATATTAAACGAACAAATAAAAAATGTAAATCAGCTAACTCAACGTAGATGCAATTACGTATTTTGAGGTAGAGCATATAAGACTCCGCACAGATAACGTATCCTCAAAACGAGCAAAAAGGAACATTTTGGTCGGCAACAAGGAAAAAATTGGACGATGCTCAGGGAATTTCAAAATCAGAACATGCAATCAGCTACTCATAAAACAGATGGACTGTAGTTAAGAGCCCCAAAGAAAAACTCCCAGAACAATAAAATTAGAGAAAAGCACTTACAGGGACGAAGGAGGACTCCTAGAATACAGTGTTATAAAATACACAGAAGGAAGACACGTAAACTAAATTAATATTTCCAGTCAGGTGTATATTTACATGAGGACAACTGATGCAGCCAATTAAGCTTAGAAAAATCTACAGACGTTTACCCAAGCGACCTACTTTCCAAATGGAGGACAGAAATCTCCAAACTCTAAAACAGCACTAAAACAAAGCTAAATACATAAACAGTAAGGGGAATCATAGGTACATCAAAATAAATCACCGCAGGGACCTAATACAAGGCGGAATAAGAACACATAAATACAACGCAAAACACGGAGTAATGGTCAAACGGAAAATGCCTGCAACCTAATTAAAATAGTGAATAAAAGTGTAAAAGCAAGCTTGCAAGTCGTGAAAAAATACAAAATGACCTGTCGGGAGCAGACAGCACCGAGAACTTTGAATAGCCGGATGGGGGTTCCAAAATAAACAGATTTAAAAAGAAATCTGACGAAATATAATACGTAGCAGATTTCCTCCGGCTACACCATAACCAAAATATACAGGGTGTCCCATAACTCGCCATAAAACGCCTCGAAGCGCTGTTCAGCAGTGGATACTAAATATAAAACAGCTAAAATATTTATTTCTCGCAGCCTAGTTTTTTCACACGAAGCATAAAAAGAAGTCAAAATTTGGCAACTGTATAATATGCGTGTTGTATGCTTAACGGAAAATATTTAAAACTATTTAAAAAAACCATTAAAAAATATTTATTACATAATGATTCATATTTAGGCCAGTTGACGCTTCTGACAATACAAATCAACTATTAAACAACTCATTTCCACACCACAGGCGCCTTGTTTTTATGTAGGCCTAATCCACGGCTGCATAAAGTAGGTATTAATCCTTTTCAATACCTAAACACAAATTACTTATTAACAAAAAGAATATCAGTAACGGACAGAAATAAACCAAAATTTAAAATTTTTATAAATTAATCAAACTATTCAAAAGATCACCATCAACATTATGACATTCTGCACATCTCACTGCAATTAATCATTGTTCACTCGTGGGAGATATACCAAATCCTTAATATAACTCTATAAATAAAAATCTAAGATCGTCAAAACATGTAACCTTGGCAGCGAAGCTATAGCAGCCTCACGACCAATCCACCGATCTGGAAGATGATTTTGAAGCCAACATTGAACCATGATTCCGTAATGAGCTGAAGTTGCTTCTCACATATTTTGTCTATTTTTCAATAGTATTTGAAAATTTTCTTTTAGAAAATTTAGGAAATTTTCAGCATTCAGACCATTTGGCAGAATAAAAGCGCCATACCTGCTCAAACATTAACACCACATCGGTATTGATGACTTCGAACATGAGTTGGAGGGGTCTCATCTGACACAACATGATTATTATGGGTATTGTAAACCCCATCCTGCGTAAATTTAGCCTCATCTATCCACAAAATATTGCCAAAAATTCTGATTTCGCTGATTTTGATTTAATAGCAATTCACAGTACATAACTCGTGCATCATAATCCTGTGGTAATAAGTCTTTTCGTTTTACCAAAACGATGTAGGCCATTGTTGTGTAATATTTTGTGTACTGTCGATTTTGTCTACAATCCGAGAAACACCATGTACACTTCTCGTAGGCTCCCAGTCAAATAAATCTAACACATTTTCTTCAGTATTGGGCTGTTTTACCATAAATAGACGACAACAACTGTACGGTTTGGATGTCTTCTATTTAGACAGCGATCAGCATATAGGTTTGCCGTTGCATTACAATTACCACCAACCCCTCCAAGAATCCAAATCATATCAGTGTACTCAGCAAATGTGTATTCCATTAATGCAAGTGGAACGTTATTTACAAAAGAACAATACAATGTGTTTGACATCTGTAAAACAGCAGTATCACATTAAATAGAACTTACTAGCGTTGGTTAGATTTGCCCTGATGCCATAACTAAATCTCGTGTTTCAATAAAAACTTGTGCAGAAGTCATTTTTATCATCATATTACGTTTATTGATTAACAACTACTTTCATTGATACTTTGTTGTTAAACCTACCCAGCATTCGAATTTCAAACTTCAAGAAACTAGCCTGCGAAAAATAAATATTTTAGCTGTTTTGTGTTCAGTATGCTATAAGGCGTTTTATCTCTACTTATGGGACACCCTGTATAGACCAGTTCAACCGTCCGGACGATAGCGTATTACTAATGATAATAAAAAGGGCTAAAAGAAAGTTATATTTTACTAGAACACTCAGCTTATTAATATAATTGCAATGAAGGATCATTTACAAATATCTTTGATATACGTAAATATCGTAAACGATGTAATGTCACTTCTCTTCTATGTTGGACGATTTAGATTAACTCCCGACTATTTACGTAAAAAGAAGGCTCGCAAAACATACTCATAAGTAGTAGGTAACTAACTGGCCATTTGCCTATACAAAGAAGAAGAAGAGTCAATGTCGCAGAACTAAATTTTATTCTACGGTTTACTATTTTATAGAAACCAATTTAAACAACTTCCAAAATATAGACTTATTTTTTTATAGTAAACATTCTATATTCTTCCTTGGCGGATTTGTTCAAGAAAATTATGATCAAAAACCTCAGAACGCTAGAGGACGGATGAAAAATCTAATTGAATTCATGAGTGGAAGTAATTACATCCAAAAATGTCAACTCTTTTTGCTTTTTCAAAATATTTACAGTTACGTTCGAGGATATAGTGCCCACTTTAAACATTATATATTTCTTGTTAACTTTTATTATAGATTTTCCACTTTTATTTTAAATTTCATTTTAGTGTTTTTCTT
>JABXWE010031008.1:0-12391 GCA_014611495.1 Limonius californicus
GTAGGTTTTCAATGATTTAAAGAAAGCCCTATCAAGCGGTTGCAAATAATGGGTGGTATGCGGAGGTAAGCACAACAAAGTAACGTTATTTGCCTCAGCTGCTTCTAAAAGTTCAACACAAGAACAGTGAGATGAATGCCCGTCAAGGATTAACAATGTCGCCCCTTCACCTTTACGTGGAAGGAAGTGGTTTGTGAACCAACTTAAAAAAATTGTTGTAGATATGTAGGCTGATTTCTGAGACATCACAATATCTGAACCAGGCGGCATTGAATCAGTCCAGTCGGTTTTTAAGTTTTTGCCTTTGAAGACACAGACTGGCGGTAGAAAAAAGCCTTCGGCACTACAGCAGGCTATGAACGAGATGGTCTCACCCTTTTCCCCAGATGTCATAGTAACAACGTCTCTTGCTCCTTTTTCAGCTAATACATGCCCTGGACGATTATTCAATTGAAGACCGGTTTCATCGACATTATAGATGGAACCAGGTTTGTGGAAAAGCTCATTTTCTTCCAGTGTGTCTCGCAAAAGTTTAAAATAATTCCCCACATCAACGCGATTCATGCCCTCACCTCGCCCGAGGGACACACCTTCAGCTTTTCGAATTGATAAATCGGGATGTCTCCTGAAAAAGGACCTAAACCAATCGGAACCAGCGATTCCTTTTTCTTTGTTAAATTTGTGATTAACATGTAGGTTTTCAGCGAAATTATAGGCAAACTTTCGAACATCTGGCACCGCCATAGGGAAACCGTATTTTTGCGCCTTTTTAATGTGTCGCACTAATTTATTTTCATTGGCCTCCCCCAAGGTGCTGTCTGGTCCCAGTTTACCAGTTGTAGATACATTATTCTTTATCTTTCTTTCAAGTGTTTTTTTAGGAATGCCATAATTTTTTGAGGCACTGTTTACTGAAGAACCGTCTCTGACAGCTTCGATTGCTCGCCTCAGACTTTCTTCAGTTTAATTACCACGCTTTGAGTTTTTTCTTTTACACTCCGTTGGCATTTTTCTGCAATAAATTAAAAACGGATTCAAAATGCGAATAAACAGATGGAAAAAATAAGTGGCCATCTATCCCTACCGGTTGTAGGCCATCTATCCCAAATAGTAGGGAGAGATAGCCAACATGTCAAACAAAATCCAGGGTCGACTTGTACCGGTTATGAGAGGTTAGGACGCTTTAATAAACATTGTACTCACCTAATTTGTAGAAATCAGCAATATATTTCTAACCACACCTTCACAATACCACGTACAACGCAACGGGTCAAAAATTTTTCAACAGCACAATAATGCTTTTGTTATCTGAGCACATGAAAATCAGTCAGACCCGGCTCAAAACACTGTGGTTGTGTTCAACTGTCAACGCTCAACACCCTGTAGGACAAGCAGCGCCATCCATGCACATTTTAATTAAATTTTGGCTGTTGGCCATCTCTCCTGCTTGGCCATCTCACCCGACTTTACCCTATAGGTAAACATACTAATTCTGTGACGACTAATTTCACGTCGTTATTCGTGATGTCCAACAGTTGACTGGTTGCCCGAAATATACCATTAACCATACAACTTTAATAATAAAATATAAACAGGTCAGATAATAAATTAAGGGCACACAGCTATAATTGCAGCTTCCACGCACATGTTAGAATTATTAAGTACACAGCTCACTATTAAACTATGTAAACGCAAAAAGTTACACATTATACTCGCTACCACTCAGCCATTCTTCTAACAGTGTCTCATTGCTACTATCCATAAAAAATACAGTATGTTCCATTAGAAAACAATAAAATATTATTTTGCTTACCTACTACATATCTCTCATCGCCACACCGTACATTTATTATAATTTTAATGTAGCCACTAAACAAGACGCATTGAGCGAATTTATTATAAATTTTACTATTTCACAATGTTATATGCGAAATATAATTTACTTGTTAAGTAATATGAATTTATATTCTATGGCTGTTATTTGTTATAATTTGTAAGTTAAAAATGCTTGCAACACAGATTGACTCCATCCTTCTTGTAATAAGTTCCATTTATAGTTATCAGTACTGGAAGGACGGCGTTAGTCTGTTTGCGCCAATGGTAATAATTTTGGACAAGTGATCACAAATATTAAATCTGAGTATCAAACTGTCTAATAATAAGAATAGCATTATCTATTCAAATTAATAATAATACCCAAGATGTGCCGTTTAAAATAAGGAGGTTGAAATCGTTTCCGCAAAAGCGGAAGTAAAATTATTATCTTTTCATGTCAGTTCGTGCACTTACAGAATGTGAAACACCTGTTATTTGTTTCAATTACTAAATTAAAAAAGTGAGGATGGTCATGAGAATATTCACACCCGGTACATCCAGACAATTTCCACAAGGAAACGGTAAGATATGTAGTCAGAGGATTACCATTAGAAAATGATAAAATAGTTACTCACATAGGTGGGGATTTGAGTAAAATGTATACTGATATAGTTGGGCGATTTCTGTTAGAGAAAGGTGAAATATGTATAGTTATGGAATTCCCACCAGAAAATTGTGAAGTATATATTCGTATAGATTGGCGATTACTCTTAGAGGATATTGACATATATACAGTCAGTAGATTCTCATTAGAAAAAGGTAAAACAGATATTATTACGGTCGGGGCATTGCCATGTGGAATGATGAAGTGTGCACAGCCAGTGGATTACCATCATATGGGGACACATACTCATGCATACAATTACCACTAGAGAATTGTGAAATATGAAGTATAAAGAAAATGGCAGATCTCAATCAATCAATAAATACAAGTTACCTCAACTGACAATGAATGGCAATATAACAGGTAGACGGGTAGTATGAAGGAAAGAGAACATCTTGGGTTAGAAATATTTGTCAATAGACATTTTCAGCGTAGAAGATCGACAGGCCTTTGGTAATGTAATCGCTAACCTCTAATATATACAGAGAAGCCACCATAGAAAAAAGAATTCTTGAGAATGATTAAATATGTACAGTCAGGGGATTCGCATCAGAGAATGATGAGATATATATTCGTATAGTTAGGGATTTCTTACCAGAGAATCATGAAATACATATATGTATACTTGAGGAATTATCGTCAAAAAATGGTGAGATGTGTACAGTCTGGTAATTCTCATCAATGTCTGATAAAACATGTGATCGTATATTTCAAGAATTTACATCAGAAAATAGTGAAATACATATTCGTATAATAGGAAGATTGCTATCAGAGAATGCAGAGTACCAAGCACGCTTTCTGTTCGACTATTTAATGTCCTTATTAATGAGAGTAATAAAAATCTGACTATTCAAGTAAATTAAATGTACGCGTGCATACATAAAATTCAAGTATTTGCGTATTTCTACCGTTTATGTAAATGAGTGTTCATATTTACGCGATTATGCTTATTTTCATTTTTTAATATACGTTAGAAATGGTGCTTATAGGGGAATGACTTACTCGACGTATTAAATGTAATTCAAATATACAAATTTTGTAGATATTTATTTAAGGTATATTGAAAAGGTGTTATTAATAGTTACAAACAACATTTAAAATATATTTACATCTAAAATTGTGATTAACAGTTTGTTTCTACACTAACGTGCTGATACTACGACACGCATTTACCTTCAACACAATGTATTTATCTACATTTATATGTTAAATCCGGTTGCAACCCACATCTGATTTTGTAATAGGAAATGTCTGTCTTTCCCTGTTGCGGTTTCAGGAAGGAACAATCAGTATCTATTAAGCTGGAGAGATGATTGTAACGTAATGCGATGCAGTTGAAGGAATAGAAATCGTAATTTCCTGTTGCTAGCTTGTAGCAGTTTCTTTGGCTGTCAGGTTAGGAAATATGTGGTTTCAATATGCCAGGATGTTTTTAGTGGGCAACAACTGCTCTGCTGACGCTGGTGACACCTGTGTGGCAGTTTATGTCCGCAAGTTATTGCCATGCCAAGGATAGGGCCCACTGGCAGACTATTTTGGCCATTAAAGTGGCTTTCAAATCTTCTTTGTCCGCAATGTCAAAAGGCCCCGCGACCCTCGTGCATTGCGGATATTAGGCCTAATGTGCTCCGTAATAATATCAGGTCCACGCATACTAAATGGAGCTTTTCCCTTAGTGCTTCCGGGAGATGTGAATGCGTTCAGAAAGGTCAGGAGCTTTTTGTGCCGATAGACGAACGTTTAAGAAATAAAATTTTTCAGCTGCTCATATTAAATGTTACAAATATATAAATTGCCCCTTTCGAAGCCTTACCAAGATTTTATATCTCTCAGAAATCTAATTTTCGTATTAGATTTATGTTACATTAGACCGTAGGGTAAGTATAGAAACTTAAAACTGGTTACAGTAATATCACAGAATAATACATCTCATTTATGTATTATTCTGTGGTAATATTCATCGCGTTTTTAAATATACTGCTCAACTAAATAATAATAAAGTCGGGATCTAAATATTTCCTGCAAAAATTAATTCCAATTTTTATGCGTGACCTCAGTAATCACATATTTTAACTAATATATACTAGCGCTGTAACAACCAAAGCACATATATTTCTAAATGCACGCTATTTAACAATAACAAATAACAATTTATACCTTGCGTCACATGAAAAACGCATAAATTTTGAAATCGTGACTAGGAGTTAAAACTGAAAATATTAAAATCTAACACAATACAAAGTTTCCAAAATCTCTACGCATTGTTTGTATTACGAATCAGCAGTGGCGGCTTGTACTAAAGGGCACAAGGGAACGTACCCACCCAACCACCAAGATAAACACAGAAAGAAATTCGCATGTAATTCAGTGCATTATTTTAATTTCATTATTTTAACGATGGTATCAAATTTTCCTTCCGCACCAAAGGCGCGGCTAACACGCTCAAAACTATGTTCCGGGGAACGCTCTGATTTATACCTATTTAGAGGAAGATTCGGTTGCCTATCGGTTATCTTCGCTATATGCGATATACCAGGCGAGTGGGGCACCGAGCAGATTGTTCCCCATTTAAAGTCATCGTTTGAATTTGCACTTTGGAGCGCTGTTTTCGCGCAATCACGCGTTTGAATTCAAAGACGAAACTGACGTTTTTTCAATGATGGCAGTTAATTGTGTGCAAAAAGATCGACTGAACGCATTGGCGGTCCTATCAATAGAAAAGAAGTTCGTCCAGTCTATCCCGGATTTGGCAACAAAGTCATAGACGTCTTTTCCAGCATGAAAAATAGGATAATGGATTTTATGTACAAAAAATAGGTAAGTTTTTTCTTGTGCCCACCCTCTTTCTTAACTCACGAGCCGCCACTGCGAATCAGAACAACACATTTGGACTGCAAGTAAAGCGGCAGAACTAGTAATGCCTGTATCTTAATCAGAAGAAAATGTGGATGGCGATGTACTTTTTTTGAGATTACTATATCTTTATTCGAAAAAAAGAAACAGACACATCCTATTGTGAGTAACCGACTAAAGAAATATCATTCTTATAGTATATTTACTGTAGTAGGAAGAAAAATTTTACAGGTTTATATGGATCTCACTGGATTATTTTGAAGAATTGCTTAGTTGTTTAAAGGAAAAAATAACTAAAACCAACACTCGCATAAGATCTTCTATACCACCCGAAGAAAAAATGGTTAGAAAAAACACTAAACTGAGAATCTTCTTCGGTATTAAAATCAGGAAGATATGATGCACGGATTATTCTGGTGATAGAGTTTCTGTCCGCTCCCGTTCTTGCTGATCCTGTAATGATCGTTTATACTGTTACCTTTGAGTATGGAGCTCATTAAATTGCCTCGATGGACATTGTTGTGTTTTTTGAATTGTATTGTTATATAGGTTGGAATGGGTGTTGTTGCGATGGTGTGTTAAAAATTTGTTGCAGATGATTGTAGTTTTGACTAGAGAAGAAAAATGTTGGTTGATGGTGTTGCTGCATATCATACGTTTCATATTTGCTAATGCATTGCATTTAGATGGATTCTGCACTTTGTATTTAAATTTTGAAGTAGTGATGCAAGAACTGGCAATAAAGATAGCAGAATTTGTCGTTTGTCATCATCTGCTTGCCTTTCTAATGCACTTTTTCTTCTACGGGATGTAGTCTTTTTTGTCAACCTGCGGACTTATAACCTTTGTTGTGACCAATTGGTCCTGCTTCATGAAGTTCTTCTTTAATTGATTTTTCCTCAGGGTTTGATTTTCTACAGAATTAACGTTTTCTTCGGTGTCAGTGTGTCTTCCTAAAAGCCGTAATTGTTGTGCATACTTGTAAGGACCATCTTCTGTCTTCCCCATCCCTTCGCCAATTTCGTTTGAAAACCTGTAACTAATTCTTCCACTTTTTATGTAATATCTCTCCTGTAAATAAAAAATAAAATTAACTTTACACACAATGCGCTACTTATAATATTAATTCAAATTGCACATTTTGCAGTATGTATAGGTATTTATATAATAGTATCTGGCTACTAGGTGTGGTCTAAGTGGCATACACTATATGTTTGAGTAGGCGAAGTACTACCATTAAAGAAGTTTGTGAAGCTATATGGCTTTGTCTAGCCGAAGTTACCATCCCTCAACCTTCTCCAGATGAATGTTGAGAGATTATTGTGTTGTCTGAAATATATGCTAATTTTCCCAATTGCATTGGAACTATAGATGGCAAACACACACGAACCAGTATCCTAACGGTGGTTTCATGTATCACAACTATAAAAGTTAATTTTCCACAGTATTATTTGCAATGTGTGATGCCAATTATTGTTTCTCTTAGCGTTTGGATCCTAGTGATTCAGGAATATACAAGAATTCAACATTTTTTGATAAGTTATGTGAGGGTTCTTTGGAAATTCCTCCACCACGTTCCCTTCCAAATTCAAATGAAAAGTATTCTTTGTAATTGTTGGCGATGAAGCTTTTCCTTTGTAGAAGAATTTACTTACCTTAGAGAGAGAAACAATTAACGGATATTAAATAAAAATTCAATTGTCGACTATCAAGAGCATAGAGACACATTGAATGTTTTTTTGGAATTTTGGAAAACAAATGGTGCATATTTCACCGATCAATAGATGTTAACGTAGATTTGGTTGAAACTATTATCAAAGCCGGCTGTGGTCTACATAATTTTGTAAGAACAAGAGATAGAAAGTATGAACCATCATTTTCCGATGTTAATTTGCGCCACAGCAATATGGAGAGCTTACCCCCCAATATGAACAACCAATGTAATTTAAAGGCGTTATATACTCGAGATAAATTTTCTTATTATTTTGCAAAAAACATTCTATAAATGGCTAGGTAATAAAAGTATGTCTCAATATAATGTTATACTATTATTATTCAGTAATAAAACTTCTGACTTGCCTAATTCCTTGTTATCGTGTATTGTCATATCTTCATCGGCAGAAATATCAGTGATACCTTCCCAGCATTCCTTTTTCTTTACCTTATTGCTATAAACCCCTTCTGTCATATCCCATACTGCTGGACGAACATAATTTTTCAAGGTCATTTTGGCTTCTATTTATGCCAATATACCATATCAATTTTATTGTGTTCCACCTTCAAAAACCACTGCCTGTCTAGTCACATATATTGTAATGAACATGAGCAACGCGCCTCATCTGTCATATCCCATAGTGCTGGACAAACATAATTTTTCAAGGTCATTTTGGCTTCTATATATGCCAATATACCATACCAATTTTATTGTGTTCCACCTTCAAACACCACTGCCTGTCGAGTCACATATATTGTAATGAACATGAGAAACGCGCCCCTTCTGTCATATCCCATATTGCTGGACGAACATAAATTTTCAAGGTCATTTTGTCTTCTATTTCTGCCAGTATACCATATCAATTTTATTCTGTCCCACCTTCAAAAACCACTGCCTGTCTAGTCACATATATTGTAATGATCATGAGCAACGCGCCCCTTCTGTCATATCCCATACTGCTGTACGAACATAATTTTTCAAGGTCATTTTGGCTTTTGGAGCACGTAGTGCTTATTATTTTTCAGTAACCTTGCCGCCTTAAATTTTTGTTACAACAGCAATACATGTTGCGTCCTCTGTTACAGTATATGAGTTGGTTAATCCAGGGTAGTTAAGTCGTGGGTTGCTGAAGAAGACCACCTGGCTGTTATTCATCATAAAGTAGAGATCATATTGTAAGTTATGCTGTAAACAAATAGATGCTTGGAAATTTTAAATATTGATTATGCCTTACCACTACAATATTTAGAACACCTCAATACATATTACGGCAAGTCAGCTACCATCTTCTGTAGGAACTGTAAATATCTAAAGTAACTTGGCTCAGGAATACCTCTGCAGATAAGTTCTTCACAAGTCTATAACTGTTGTCCAATACTAATCATCTAATAAACAAAGATCTTATATTATGTTTTGCGATGTACTGTTTTCACAGTCTGAAATCATCTCGCATTTGTATTGTGTGTATTTATGAAATCGAATGCACCCATATCGAGAAGTCCATTGTGACAATGGAGTGGGTTGCCAATCGTGGATTTTTTTTATTATTAAATTATTTTATAGAACTTTCCATAAGCTAATTGTATGGCTTTATAAAATAAATGATATTATGAGAATATTAACCAATGGTGTTATTTATGGTATACTGGCATACATATACATATAACACATAATTTCATTTCCACTTAAATTCTCTGTGGTACGTTCTATCTATTAAGGGTTACACTATATAATTAAGGTGAATTTCGGGATTTCTTTGGTGTTTTACGGCGAATTCGGTAATTACTTCTCTGACATATGGAACATTCAAGTCTTCGTCAAAAGTCTATTGTACGCAGTGTTTTTGATTGGAATCTTTGTAGTTTATCAAGGTTTAATTGGCCAGACTCTAGCCGCTAGAGCATCCACACAGTTCGATTCTATAAAACGTTATAGAGGAATGGTCTACATCAAGCACAATATTTACCTCTAATATTCATTTCCATTCTTTTTTTTTCATGTTGTGGACTTCACGTCAGTCTACAGTTTTACATCTTTGGGTTGAGGAACTTCGACATTATTTATGCTGACGTATGGGCATTGTTGGAGTCTGAAAATAAAGTTTATGCAAACAAACCCATTTTCGTTAATTTATGTATATTTCTACTTGCTTATTGCTTTTTCTATACTTTTAACTTCCTAAATAGCCGTCCCTTATACAAGGTGTATCAGAAATAGGTACAAGTATTAAATCCGATGGTAGATATACAGACTAGAAAAAACATTTCTCTGACAATGGAACCCTTAAGATATGGGAAAATTATAATTGAAAATTTGACCCAAAATTGTTTGAGTACCGCAGGATAATAACAAAAATTTGAGTTCAAAGACATGTTATGCAAAGGAGAGTAAGATGGAACTGCAAAAAAATTTCTTACCACCTGCCACAAACCAATACTGTTAGGTAATTCCTCCCAATTCCGTAGTTTATCACAAGCCAGACAAGTTTTTACGTGTTTGCCACTTTGGATTTACTTTACAATTAGGTAATAACCTTCTACAGCTTAAACGCATTTTGTATGTATCATCAGCAGTTCTCAAACAAAATTTTATTTTATTTTTAATTCAAAAAAATAAACTTAATGATTTTTGAAAAATGAATAGTACTATTGAATTCTACTTGAGCCAATCTATTACTGGTTTAAATATTTCTACCTATTTCTGATACACCCTGTATAATACAAACGACTTGGGTTTTATTGGTATTGTTTTTTACCAGAACAAAAAATAGCAAATTTCAGACGGATAGAGCATTGCATTACAAGAATCCTAAACCTGAAAATGTTATAACTCTAAGACATTTCATTACAGTGCAGATCTACCTACTTATATGTATTGATAAGGGTAATTTCATCCAACTGTGTGTTGCGTAAACGCATCACATTTGTGACCATAGATAATCAGTCCTAAAGGTTTAATTTGATAATGTATCTATCATACCGTACATTAACTCAGTTATAAAGTTAGTTCGAGTAGTTATCTTAGTAGCTTGATTTCGTTACGAAGGTAACTAGGTAGTTAAAACTATTTTAATTTAACTCAACCTTCTCTAACCTGGCTTAAATAAACTAATTACAAATGGTGATGAAGAAGCTTTAACTGAGCGAAATCACGCATAATAATTATGTTCGTCTAAAGTGAAATCTGCATACGGAGTAGAGAGTTCTAATTATTATAATTATTTATATGCATATGCACTCTCGATCAGCCAGTTTATTGTACAACGATGAATAAATGATTTTTGTGATGCATGAAACATGACGCCGTGCGAAGCAAAAAATATGTACAGGTGTATATACATGTATTTAAGTTTCAGAAGCATTTGCATATTAATTAACATGTTAATTCATGCAATGTTTCGCATGCATTTATACACAGCTTATTTCTAATTAATTTAATTTTTTTAATGTATGCGAATTGAGAGCGCGAATAGGACTCTATTAGTCTCTCAGTGTATCCACTTATTTTATTGTATGTTAATTCTTATTTAAAACGTTTCGTACAACACTTATATAAAATATTTAAATACAATTCAGTTTATCTTTGTTTGCAATAATAAAGTTTGTAAATATGGATGAACAATATTTTAATTGTAATTTCTGATAGCGCCCTAGGTTATTATTCATTTTAGTTACAATCACTAATTAAACAATATAAGTTAGCAGAGAGAGCTTGGAAATCAATGTTAAAAAATGTTGCTATCTAGCAAATACCTTTTCGGTCAAATTTAACATTAAAGTATCGTCCTGTTTCAAGCAGTTGTTAACACATTTATTAAGCAAATACAAACAATTTATTTAGTAAACCACAATTAACTATACCTACTTGAATAATGTAATTGCTATTAAAATGAACAAAACCACTAAATATTTTAATTATATGTGTATCCGCAGAAATGATACCTACAATGCGCATAAAATCTAAAATAGTGATAGTACCGATGCTGAAAATTCAAATTTTTCGAATTATGTCATTTTAGAGTTTTGAAAAATTCATTCATTATTTTATTAATATATTATGTTATACGCCATTAATGAAATGCTATCCTGCATTGTATATGATTCTAATTTGGCGTATGATCTTATACAGTTGTTCATTTTTAATGAAAATGAGCTAAACATTTTACCTGGACTAAGTAATATATTGAATTTAAAAATATTAAATAGTCCCTGCGTGTTTTACCGTTATATTATATTCATAGGAAATCAAGGTGGTCCATTTAAAGACTGACAAAAAAAGATATATATATATATATAAATCCTGCTATCAATATTGCGTCCTTTCATAACCCAGTCTTATTGCGTCCACTAGAAATACTGCAGTTAGACAAAAGATTATTCAAGTATATTACTCTCCACGAAATATCAGGTCGATCGCTCCTTTTAACGTTTGTCTACGTTGCTTGAAGTGTATATATTTTTTTTTCATATCGCGTACCGTAGTGACTCCTTTCATTCTGCTAACATTATTGCGCCCACTGTATATTTTTTGTACAGTTTCCATGCCATCTCACGCACATTACTGCATCCGCCATGTTGCCTGATTTCCTGACCATTAATGTTCTAACAATAGCTTTACTTACATTGCACACAGTAACCTAAACTACGTGTTCTCCATACACATTTTCGATATATCCGATTATGTGCATTTTGTGTTGCATTTTTACCTTGTCAGGCTCCTACTCTTAAGTGAATAACTCTGTATATTAAAAATTACTAGTCAGAAGACAAAACAGAGCAGTTTTAATTCTTCATTTTATTATATGTAATTAGAGCTAGGATAGTGAGGCAATTTGCCTTTTTTAATAAATGGAATAATTAAAGGCAGACCCAATTTTAAATTCGTTTTAGAATGCGTGCAATTCAAAAATGCGAATTTAATTTTGCCTTTTTTGCGTCTTTTTAAAAATCTAGTTATTAAATTTTTAATTTAAAAAAATTTGTATTAGTAATTTTTTAAGAAAAATGCACATTTTAAATTTTTGAAATAGATTGTAGAAAGTATTACTCCCACTGCACTTAGGGTAGAGGCTTAGTGGGTTTTACCCTTTACTGCTACCGGCTGAAAATTTCTCAGAAGGATTACTTTCTTGAGATTAATTTTAATGACCAGTAGGTATTGTCAGGTAAAAAGTTTGTATCGAATCAGCCCGTTTGTCACAATTTTTTGCCTTTTTCTCACTTTGTTTTTGCCTTTCTATTGCTTTTTTATATCTTTTTTTTTGCTTTTTTGCCTGCCTTTTTCGAGACTTTATTTTGCCTAACTATCCTAGCTCTAATTATAATATTAGCACTTGTTTTCAAAGA
>JABXWE010031009.1:0-17377 GCA_014611495.1 Limonius californicus
CATTTTATAAAAAATTGTTAAATTAACTGAACGAGAAAGAATTGAAATTCTTTGCATGATCGAATTTGGAAACAGGATGCGCACCCAAAGAGAAGTAGTTGAATGGTTCAATGCAAGTTATCTTGATCGGCAACCCATTAGCCAAAGCATGGTAAGCAGAGTTGAGTCTAAATACCGTGAATTTGGGCATGTTCGTGATCTTCCTAAACCTGGTCGACCAACACCACCAGAAGACGATCAGCTTAATGTTTTGTTGACCGCACGAAAATCATCACTCAACAGTTAACCAATGGGCTTCTAATTTCAATATGGCAGCTTTAATAGCTTTGTATTCAGATCTAGAGGAACCTGATCTTCCGAGAAATGACTTTCTTTCAACAAGACGGTGCACCTCTTCATTATGCAGTACCTGTCCGCGCTTGTTTAGATGAGGTGTTCCCGAATCGTTGGATAGGAAGAAGGGGGTCGATTGAGCGGTCTACTCTAATAACTTTATCATACATTTTTGAAACCTTTGGATTGATTATTCTGAAAACTTTCGTCTTCAAGGTCATACGTTTTGTCAATGACAATGTCATACTTAGAAAAATGTGCTGTATCCAAATCAGTGAACTTATGCACTCATAAAAAATAAGGTTGACGTGTCCGAGGATTTTCTGTGAAAACCGTTCTAGAATGTGTTATCGAATTTATCCACTACTTTACGAAAGCACTGTATATTCTCCACAATGTCTAAATACACACTAGGGCAATTGCTGTCCGGGCGTCTAATCTTTTATTTCTTTTATTAAACGGATAGAAACGTATTAGAACTATTTAAAAGACAAAGTAAAACACATTCCTGACAAGAAAAATCGAGGTTACCCAGTACAATACCCTAACGAAAGGTAATCATTAGTTAACTCCCCCTCAGCACTGATAATCGTTAATCTCGGCTACCATTTCTCGCTCTCTATTTTTTAAAGCGTTTATCTCTAGGATAAACTTGTCAATTGAGTTGGCTGAAAATATCCTGCCTACTCACTGAATAGAATAATGTGGCATGAAAGCCTTCATGACACCACGACGATATCTTTCAGGAATTTTATTCTAACAGACGCCAATCGTTTACACGCCAGTTATCCTTCTCAGTTGACAATTATTCGATGGTTGTACATTTGTAAATAAACTTTGTTCCGGAAATGCAATCTCTGAAAAGCAATGAGAAAGGTCTTGTCGTAGATGTAGGTTTAAATAAGTTGTTTTTATTTAGTTTTGTACAAACGAACTTGACAAGATTCATTAATTTTACTTGAGATCTTTCAGTGTATTCAAGTCAAAAGTATATATCTGAATTTATTATACGTCAGATAAGCCACACGAGTGGGCGTAATTACGTTTTTAAAAAATGTGAAATATTAATTTTGACTGACTTTTGTTGGTGACTTTTTCTTGCACCATTTCACACAAACTAGTGAATGTACCTCCACTGCAATTTAAATATTTTTGTAGCTTTGCAAAAACGTTTTATGATTTTATCGCTAACATTGATTTTCATAAAAATAATATATTATTAGTTGTATTTATTATAATGGAATAGATACTTATTTAAGTTGATTGCTTTTATTATTAACTTTTATTTATTTGACAGTGATAAACTAGTAGCTTGTAAAATCATGTTAACCTAAAAGGGTGGGCTCTGAAACAGTTTGTGGTGTGTTTTAATAGAAACCACCAGTTTTACCACAAATTCCTAGGTTAAAAATTAAATCACTTTCAATTTTTTAATATTCACTTTGAAACGTTAGTTTATTCATATACCAACGTTCCAATGCGATCGTTGGCCACTATTTATTTTTACAAAAAAAAAACGTATGCAGGAACCGAAAACTAAACAGGCGCGTTTTGTGACACTAGACCTCAATTCTTTGAAAAACGTCCGAAGGGATCAAATTATTTTTGCTAGGAGGACGTATAATATGGTTAGTCCATTTACTTATCTTCAACACCAAAATTGGAGTGATTTTCACCCTAAACATATTAAATAGCAGGGTATCCAAATATTTTCCCATTTACCATCAGGTTGGGTTGTATAAATTTACTGTCTAAATGACCCCATAAATAACAATCTAGCGGAGATAAATCTGACGACCTGGCGGGCCATTCATAGCGCCTCTTCTTGCAATTCATTGATCCTTTGATCCAAATACAGTCAAACAACCAGTGCATAATTTGGAGGAGCTCCTTCCAGTTGGAATATCAAATGGTCTTCGAGATAACAATCATTATTCTCTATAATATTAGTTAACATTAAATCAACGTTGTTTTGTAACAATTTCAAGTACATCTGTCCAATCAAATTACCAGATAAGAAAAAAGGACTAATGAGACGATCACCAAAAATGCCAGCCCAAACAGTTAATTTTTCGTAGTGTTGAGTATGTGTTTCGTGGAATGTCCTTGAAATAGGGCGACGATATGACTCTACCATATGCGAAAAAAGTGTTTTCATGGAAAAAACAGACATCAAAAGAAAATGTGGATTACTTATCACCCGGTCACTGATAATTTCACAAAATAGCAAACGGCAGTCAAGTTGTCATCATGAGTTCTTGTAGCAAACGAATCTTGTAGAGATAAAACTTGTGGTGTTTCAAAATTTATTAATTAGGTATCGGTTCGATTGCTACCCGAGAAAATAGTCATTTGGTTTGCACGCAACGTAGAATCGACAACATGGCCCGTAACTTCCACCGCTTCATTTCTTACCGTATGTTCAGCATTTCGCTTTTTATTGCGACACACCCGCTCCCTTGAAATTTTCTCACTAACTCCAAGACATATTGGCGATTCACATGCTTATCTGTATGTTGCTAATGGAACAATTCGGCGCTTCTAGAGGCACGTTAATCGATTCCGAAAGAAAATGCAATTATTTCAACTCTTTCTGAAATCGAATAAACCATTTTAAATGTTCAACGAAAACAATGACAACTATAAAATAGGACGTGACGCTGACTTAAAAAAAGCCATTCCAATGTTTACTCCAACGTATGATCAAGCAATGCCGTCTAATCTTTCTATAAATGCTCCAGAATATTTACTACCCTGAAACTTTGAACTATATTTCCGTGGGAACTAATGCGCAGGCTACAAAAATAGACACTACTGTAAAGCAAATTCATCGAGTTTTCAAATTGTACAACTTTTGTTCTCATTGCAATTTAAAATTTTTAGGGTAATAATTACCCCAAATTTAGGGTAAAATATATATAAATAAAAAGTATATACGGAAATAGCCGTATTACATGTCACCCTGGCAAACTAATTCGAGTCGTCGGGACGTTTTTCGAAGAATTGAGGTTAAGCGTCACAAAACACGCTTGTTTCAATTTCGGTGGGTCAGCCTGTATACATCGCTACTTTATCATCTATGTACTAAAAATTATATCAATCAAAATAATAAAGTTGGTAGATTACAAAATAACAATTAAAATTATACTGTAATTGAGAAAGATTCTATAGAGAGAACGTCATAATCCTTTGATTTGGCGGCTTATTATCGCGCATATGAAAAATCAAAATGAAAGGTCAGATTTTATACGTTAAGGAAATCTGTATGCTAATATTAACGGCGGTGTCCGCTTGTGCTGAACACGTGATATGCAATTTGTACAAATCTGTATTAGAGAACTGGTTATTAGTAAGATTTTGGTGTTAGAAATTCAAATTTCGCGGGAGGCAGTTGTGACCGTAATACCAAGACCAAGATATCCAATTAAAATGAAAAATCACACTACGCAATTGTTAGTTACTGTAAACTTGTAAACATAATTATAACACCGCGTACTGTTAATATAACAACTGCTGTAGAAAAAACAAGGACTATTAAGTCACGCAAATGGGTCAATAATAGTTATACGGGTTTAATTGGCGTAAATTAAAAAATTAAATGAAAATGAATATTACAATTGTTACTAGAAAATATAAGTTTAAATAAGATAATTGGTCAAGGATCCCGTGCTCATACAGGCTAGATTATTTAAAATCCTAAACATTAAAATTTTATTGGGTACAAAAATCATTAAAAATAAAAACTGTGCAAACATCCAGTTTAACAAATAGTAAGTATTTCAGAAAACACCCACTGATATTTGTTTAAGTATGATGAGATCATGTAGCAAACGAGATTTGCAGAACTACGTTTTATTCACTGCCGAAGCACACCCTTGTAACCTGAAAATGGAGATGTATAACATAACACCAACCACTAACGCATACTATATTTTGCGCCGGTTTAACTTCTTAACAAGTACTGTCTGATTCTCATAAGATAAAATTTTTTAAGAACTTAAGTATTTACATTCCCTTCGTAAAATTATGTTCAAACCAGCATTTGATACATTTCGTCCCTTAAACAACACGCTTCAACTATGGTTTATTGAAACATGGATACGCGCCAGTGTTTACTTTGTTAATATCTATTTTAATTTATTTAAGTTGGCACTTCAAGATTATACACTGTGTCCCAAAATGAACCGGCAATATTTCAAGGATGAATTCCAAAACTTATTTAGAGTCGAAAAGTCTATATAAATATGTGTACTAAACGTAACCGTTAACGAGTTATTGTTTATTTCATAATTTATGTGGCTAAAATGTTAGTTCAACGGATTTCGGAAATACTGATATAGTTGCCACGATCGCGTTTTTTGTTTGGTAACATTTGAACATCGTTTTTAACAAATTATTGTTTGTAACTTGCCAGTTTATTACTGTGATATTGCAGTTATTGGCTTCTTCTTTGTATCCTTATTCCCATCGTAATTCACAAGTGATTCACAATGCCTATAATATTTTCAAATGAAGAATATGCTGATATTCATTATGTTCACGGTCTGTGGGATGGAAATGCTTTAGCAGCACAACAAGAAATCGTAGAAGATATCCCAATAGAAGACTGCCTACGTGTGCAGTTTTCTTTAATTCAAATCGTCAGTTGAGGGAACATGGCACTCTCAATGCAGTCGACCAAGGAATTGTACGTACACCCATAAACGATGGTTCTTGATTTAAGTGTGCGAAGAATTGCATTACGTAGTGGAATATGTAGAAACCAGGTTTGGAGAATAATAAGAAGTGCTCGCTTACATCCATATCATCATCAAAGGGTTCAAGCTCTAGGTAATGATTTTGAAGCTCGTTTAAGATTTTGTAATTAGGTACAAAATAATCAAAATCTACCGCATATCTTATGGACTGATGAAGCTTCTTTCACAAGATGTGGTATCAATAATTATCGTAATTTTCATCGCCTGATTGGACCATTTGAACTTCCACACAGTTTGAATGGTGCAAATTACGAATATTTTCTAGAAAACTTTTTATCCTTATTACTGGAAAATGTGTCATTAAATATTAGACGTGCAATGTGGTATCAACACAATGGAGCACCAGCACATCAATGTCTTCGTATTAGAGCTTGGCTTTATGCACATTTTCCGGGAAGATGGATTGGAGTAGGAGGACCCGTAGTATGGCCATCGCCTTCGCCGGACCTGGCTCCATTACATGTTTATCTTTGGGGTCACATAAAACAGATGCAACTGAAGTGCACACGGTAGAAGAATTACGCCAAAGAATACAGCAGGTTGCCGATATTAGGAATATCCCAACAACCATATTAAGAACACAGCGTAACGATCTCTTCTGCGACGTGCGGCTTTATGTACGAACGCAATGGAGATAATTTTGAACATTTCTTGTAAATAAAATATTAAAAATATATTAAAGAAAGATTTATTTCATAAAATTCGTCGAACCAATATTTTAGCCCCATAAATTATGAAATACACAATAACTCGTTAACGGTTACGTTTAGGACATTTGTTTATATGGACTTTTCGACTCTAAATAAGTTATGAAATTCATCTTTTAAATATTGGCGGTACTTTTTGGGACACTCTGTATACAATTTAGTTTTATAAACTTATAAATGTAACCTTATTTCAATATGTTTAATTTCATTTTAAATATATTTACGGATAAGAGAACTGTAAAAATGGTGTAAATTCAACATTTTCAAAACAATATTTTACCAAAACGGGTCTACGTATTGGTTTACATTCTGTAAATCAGTAGAGATCATAAGGTTAAGGTTTTGTAAAACTATTTTTATAATTTCTAAAAATCTGCACGCTCCCGTTGTTGTCATACATTTTATTTTGTATTAAGTACATCTAATCACAAACCAACTACCAGTACTATAAGAAACATTTGTTGCAGAAGTAATGTGTCTTATTATTCCTACTATATAAGAACGTCAAATTGTAATCAGGGTGAACTACGAATTGTATAATGGGTTGTATAATAACATATATGTACCCTCATTATCTTATATAAATAACACATTTAAATTAAAAAAAATTAAATAACAATTTCACAATTGAGAGAGAGAGTGTAATAATGAGATTGCATACTGTTTTAAGTACTAGTACTTATGAATATCGAATTAGTAAGGCAAATAAAGCTAGGTGACTCAATTTAGAATAAATGATTTTGTCAACATAACCATCCGCTCTTGTACAGTTTTCGTTTTCGTCACACAAAAGGTATCTTAGCCGTTATTAAATAACATCTTACATTGGCTAGCGTTCAGATAAAATTACATATTTTTAATTAATAATTTTATACATGAATACGCTGCCAGAGCTCGACCTCAGTGTCAACCACCTGTTCCTAAACTGTATGTTTCATGTGGCTCCATAAATAAAAACCGAACGGTGTTCAATCGGGTGACCTGGGAGGCCATACAATTGGCCCACTACGTCCGATCCAACGTCGAGGAAATCTTTCGTTTCATACATTAAAAATGGATTTCTAACTGATCGACTTATGTAACTCCTTATCAAACCATTTTTTGATATATGGTTATAGAAACTTTTGTGACTTACTAGGTTGCCCTTACACACTATAAAAAATTGTATTTCAAGAACGTCCTGTATAAGTATCCCAATAAATGCATATATTTAACAAACTGGAAGTAAATAATGTGTTTATTAATTAAGAAATGTACGTTTCTAGGTATGTTCTTATCAACTAGTACTATAATATCTAATGCAATCATTTATATCGAGATCGACAACCGAATGAATGGCATTTCTACGAGATGCAGCAATAATTAGGTTATTCGTTTTTGGAGATATAATTTGGTGGTTGTATTAAGTAATCCAATTTCAAGCTACGGAGTAAACGCGAGTGGGTGCGGTAATTGATTCCGGCTTTTTCTTTTTTGGGATTATAATTAAAAGCAGCTAAAAAGTGATTAGCAAACTGCAGTGAGACTGGATTTACATACTGATTTTTTTATGGTAGGTTTGTATATTTTACAATAAAATGTCGAAATTGTCATTTCAATTGCAGGTAGATCTTGAAATTAAATAAGACAACATGGTCTTTATTATTCTCGTAGGCAATCTATGATGTTCTTTTCTTTATCTTATCGAAAATGAAGGTAATTGATGATGAATTTTCCTTAGAGAAATAGTAACTTAGCTAAGTTGAAGAATTTTGGGATTGCTGTAATTTTAAGAAAATTAAGGTAATCTTGAAACTGAGGTTGCTTCAAGGGTGGTAGTTTGTAATAAGGAGAAACATTTCATTAAATTAATTCCACATACGAGGGCTGCCTTTTAAATTTTTACAAAAACTAGGAAGGAAAAATTTTTTTTAGAACAGACTTTCTCAAAATATTCGCCTTTAAGATTTATACACTTTTGGATGCGTTCAAACTAATTCTCGAAACATTTTTTCCACTCTGACGTTGGTATATCAAAAACATGGTTTTTAAAGGCTTCAACAGCTTCTTGAGGTCATGAAAATCGCTTTCAACTCATTTTTTGTTTGACATTCGGGAACACAAAGAAGTCGATAGGTGATAAATTAAGTGAATACGAGCAATGAGACATTAATTCGATGTTTTTCTCCAGCATATAATCAATTGTTCGACGTGTGTGTGAAAGCTGGCATTGTCATGATGAAGAATGATGCGACGTTTTCGGTTGTTTTTCCCGATTTCGTCGGTGACTTCTGACAAACAAATTGTTGTATACCGTTGGGCGTTAACTGTTCTTCGATCCTATAAAGAAATGGTTGCGACATGTCGAGTAGAACCGAAGAAACAAGCGATCATTTTCTTGGAAGAGATTTGGGAACGAACAACTTTTGTGGGATTCGGTTCATCTTGGAACACCCAAACAGTGCATTGTTGCTTAGTTTCCAGTTCATACGATTATATCCAAGTTTCGTCACCTGTTACGATGTTGTATACGGATTTTGCAGTTCCTTGGCCGAATTTTTTAAGCATTTCCTTACACCAATTATCACGAGCCGTTTTTTGAGCTTCGGTCAAATTATGCGGAATCCATCAGGAACAGATCTTTTTCACAGCTAAATGTTCATGCAAAGTCGAATGTACTGTAGTCTTCGATATGCCTGAGGATGCTTCTATCTCACTGTAAGTCACATGCCGATTTTCAATCGTGTTGTGTACAGTATCGATGTTTTTTTGAATAACAACCGATTTTGGTCGACCTTCACGAAAAAAATAAATAAATTGCTTATGGGAAATGATTGCGGGGATATCCTGCTGCCACTTTAACCCTGTTTTCAGGTAGTTAGTGACGTGGCGCACTCTCCCAGGGGGACCGATGGTTTTAGGTACTCTCCGAGGTACCTTCACGAAATTCATCACCGACGGACGCACGATCACGATGAAATTCTGTAAACCAATTGTAAATAGTTTTTTCTGATGTTGCTTCATTACCAAAAGTTGAACGAAGCGATTCTATGCATTGTTGTTGAGTTAGGCCTTTACTAAAATCGTAAAAATCATCTAACGAAAACCTTCACGTGAAATTGCTTTCTTTAAGCGCTCACTGTAAACAAACTGCTCGGTCAATTTCTAAGCTGTCACAATAACAAATGTCAAATTTTACGAAAAAAGTAATGACACATCTCAATAGCGCCACCTAGTGGTCGTTTGTAAAAAGGCTGCCCTCGTACATCGTAAGCAAAAGTTGATTGTAGCGTAATTTTTCATAACTTTGGCAATGTTTATCATATATTCTGTTTAGAATTTTGTACAAACTGTTTTTACAAAATTTGGTATACATACAGTATTCTGTGTGCAAAATGTTTACAAAATTCAACAATTCATGCCCTAAAATCCGCAAAATTTTGTTCAGAATCTGCGTCGTATCGATGCGCAAATGAGCAATTTTTAATTTTCATCAATGATCACAGGGGGCAGAGAGGTAAACGTTTTACCATGTGCTTATGCCGCCCCACCGACGCTAACCGCACTTTCTTCGCTTGACCCGCGCGGCCCGCATCCAGACTGTCTGAATTCCAGGACCGAACTAGGGCAGCTTTGATTTTCATTTAAAACTGTTGATTTATTATTGTTGTAATTTGTTCAGAATCCAGTATTTTAGTTTTATTATTGTACATATATTTACATCCAGTATTTTAATTTAAGGTATAATTGTAAATAAATAGGAACAAAACTGTTGATCCGATAAATAATTTTATTCCCAGTGAGCCCTGGCTCTGAGTTTACCCGACACCAGGTCCGGACTATTACAACACAATTTCTCACAAAAGTCTGGTTGATGTCATACATGTTTTGCAAAACTGTGTACAAATTTTTGTGAATAAATTCTGTGTCATGTCGTATTAGCCCTATATGCGTGAAGCCACGTATGTCATATTTTGGCATTTAGGACAAATAACAATTCAGAATTCATTTAAGATCCTAGAACGACCGTGGTAAACACTCCGTTCCGTCTGCAATAGTGCAATAGAATATATGTTTTGGTAAAACAGCAATTAAATTTAAAAAATACTCTTTATAAAATATAGAAATAACTTAAAAAGTATAGGTTTTTCCTTATCGAGCATTTTCATGCTTTTACTCCGTTGGTTTCGGAGGTTGCGTTTACCGTCCCAGGTATGGTTGGTTGGTGAATAGCACAAAAACCTTATACACGGGTAATAAAGAATGGGAGGCGATCATACGCTTCACAACACTTTACTGTTGACACTACATAGCAATAACATTAGGTAGCGATCAAATCAAACTTTAGACAATTAAGTTTTAATTTAAAAAAAAATTAAGAAATTTTAAATCAAGGGAATATTTATTTACTTAATTAAATGTACAGTTAGAGAAACTGCAGTTAGAATAAGTAATCTGAAGTGAATAGTGTTTTACTTGCAAACAAAAAATTTTCTTCGGCGCTGTCACGAGATTTGAATTACTTGTCAACAAACGATCGAATTTTCATTACCTTAGCAACAATAAACTTCATGAATAATTGGGTTTCAAAACGATATTTTATAAATTTAATAACGAAAGAAATGCATTGATTTGTACTTTTAATGGTGTTTGTAGAAAAAATAGTGTATGATATATGTGCTAAAAGTGATTTTATTTTGTTCTGACATAATAAAATGTCACTTTTAGCACTTATATCATAAATAACTATTTCTTTATGACCTTATTGTTCACTTGGCCATAAACATCTTTTTCGTTCACCAAATTATCGGATTTTTTCATGGTGAAAATAAATTTTGCTGCTAATAAACTTGGTATTTTAAGTTTTAGTGTGGTAAATAATATTTTTAAGCTTCCTGGATGTCACATTTAACGAATACAATGAGTAAATATTTTTTATGAAATGATCTTGTTATAAGCGAGTTGAACTGTATGTTTTTTAACGTTTGTATGAATATTACAGCGTATGTTTTCTTCACATCTTGTGAAATTTAATAATATACTGCAGGCTGCGGATATTATACTTTGGTTCATTACGGTTTTGTTTCAGGTCCAATAGTGATTAGCACGAGTAAAACCAAAATCGATCTGTAGTAGAAGATTGCTAGTAAGGTAAGAAATTATTAAATGGTACCCGTATTTAGAAGGAATGCAATTTTAATTAAACAGGAAATAGGAATTTCTGTGGTCAGGTTTTGATGCTTTGATGCAGCATAACCTCCTTGTTAATTAGCATAATTTGTAATTTGCAGGAAAAGTAATTAATACGTGATTTTAGTCTCTACAAACTAAATGAATTATACAATTTTTTGTCTCCCATTTTTTCCAAGTGAATGACGTATGTATTTACATGCGTATTAGTTTTGTCAATTTATTAATTAGTAGATTTTACAAGCAGTTGTCTCTATGAGTAGGCGCAATTAACACAACACTTTCCACACGTTTCCGACGAGATTAATGCATTTTTAAAAAGAACGTAAGTTTTATTTTTTTTTAATAGTTAATTGCTTGGGACATTGTTCTCTGTAATTTCTCATTTTTAAGAAATCGGTTATTTTAAAAATGTTCCTAAAGTATTAAAAAAATGGCGAATGCTTTAAAATAAAATATTACGCTTATAAAAATTAGTTTGTATCAATTTACACACATCAAAATGGTCTAGGGGACAAGGCTAAAAATAAACGTTGTTGCAACTAGTGGAAGTATTATGACACAACGATGAAACAAAACATAAAGCTGAACAATAATCTTTAATTTTAATAAGAAAAACAAACAGAAGTTACTGTAGTTTGCTTATACTGGGTGTGTCAAAAATAGAGCAAATTTTTAACTTACAAATAACAGTAGAATATGAATGAAAAAATGAAAGAATTGCACATTTAATACAGTGTATGGCCACCTCGTTAATCACAGCTCGGCACCTATTGGGTAAACTTCTAATCAAATTGTCTATTTCATTTTGGTCAATTTGTTGCCACTGGTCTTGTAAACAATTTGAGAGCTCTTCGCTTGTTTGAAACACCAAGCCTTGATTCAGGACACGTTTTCTCAGCATATCCCACACATGTTCTATGGGATTCAAGTCGGGGGATTGCGCCGGCCACGACAATACTGCGATATTGTGCTCATGTAAAAAATTTTTAACTGTTCTCGCAACGTGTGGTCGAGCGTTGTCCTGCATCAGTAAAAATTGTCCCCCGATTTGTTCCGCCTGTGGTAGAACAACAGGTTGTAGAATTGTGTCCCCATATGCGTTTGCCGTTAAAAAGCCTTCAACAAAAACGAGCTCAGTTCTACGGCCAATTCCAGTTCCAGCCCAAATCATAACTGTTCCACCTTGGTACCGATCAACTTCCTGAACAGTTGCCAAACGATTTTCATTGCCAAGTCTCCTCCACACCCTTAGTCTTCTAGAATCTGGCCTCAAACCGAATCTGGATTCATCTGTGAAGAGCACGTGAGCCCAGTCTTGTTCTTGCCAGTTGATGTGTTCCTCGGCCCATTCTAATCTCCGTGCGCGATTGCCACGTGAAAGCACGGGAACTTTAACAGGGCGTCGAGCGTGGAGATCAACCTCATGCAACCTATTTCTTACAGTTTGACCACTGACCACCACTTGATGGACATTTTGGAGCTCAGTTTTTAGCTGGTTGGCCGTAAGATTTCGGTTACGAAGACATTGGATTCGAAGAAATCTATCCTGTACAGCATTCGTTTTCCTGATGGGGCCAGGATGTCTTTCTTTTACATCAAAAGTTTCTTGATAACGTTGACACAAGCGCCCAATGGTATTTTTACAAGAATTTACAACAGCCGCCACATCTCGAATAGTCATACCTCCTTGTATCATGCCCACAGCTCTTAACTGAATATCACGACTAAGATGCACTCTTTCCATCTTTATTGATTCTAAGACACTAGAAAGCCCAACTTGTTTCTTAATTCAATACACATAAACTGAGTAATCTAAAGAGCAAAAACACCTTTTCGATACAAATGTCATCAACTGAACACAACTGTTTTACAAAAACAAAAAGAAACATCGCCAACTGGATCTAGAAATTCTCAGAATAAAGCTCTGTATGCTATAATCACAAAACATTTTGATTAACGTTTACAAACATACTTTTTACGTTTGTCCCCTAGACCATTTTGATGTGTGTATTTTGATTATAGTTAATAGGGCGTTACGTTGTTCAGTTTAAATTACTTTTTAGAATAATTTGAAACTGTATTTCTAAACTACCCTTATTTCAGTGGAATAACAGCTATATTAACAGAATAATGTTTAACTGTCAACCTTCCACAGGAAAGGCCTAGCTTTGTACTATTGAACGAAAAGATGTTTTAAATCCTTTTTGATTAATTTTGTTTGTTACTATTAGTGTTGTGTGGTAGTCGCTCAGTTGGCAGAGCGCTTGTTTTCTGGGAAAAACGTCGATTATGGCTTGGGTTCGATATGCCAGTATTACCAAGCAATTTATGAGAACCATATGCTACAACCCACCCTACACAATTTCCCAATCTGGTTAGTAACCGCGTTGTCTTAATGCCCACAGCCTCTATAGTCTGGTCTGACAGACTTACTTACAAAATCTGTTTAATGAAGCAGGAGTACGGTTTATAAAACATTTACAATATTTATTACTTATACGGCACCCTTCTAATCATTCAGTGCAATTTTTTCCCGGCCAAATTTTTAAAATACGTCTGAAGGAAAATATGTGGCGTTTCTTTTAATTACCATATCAGTTTTAGAATGCCAAGTTTGCTGAGGCCACAGACTAATTTTTAAATAATAAATATGCCATGTAAAATAGGAGTGTTTAAAAAATAATCGATATTTATAGTTTGTATCTCGTATTAACCATGCCTTACTTTTTTTTGAGGAAGATCAATTTCTAAAAAATGGAAATATTGTTTTCTATTGTTTTAAAATACTTCGTTTTCTAAATTTTAAAGTTGAGCTAAGAATTGTTTACATACATTACAACGTTTTCTTTGTAGATATAATTTACTACACTCTTGGTCTCTTATAAGACTGGTTTTGGTTAGGAACATTCAATCTTTTATAAATTTTAACCACATTTACAATAGGCCATATTTTATATTTAAAATTTCGTTCGGATGGGGACCAAGGTTATTACAGTTGCTCTCTTATCGCTACTGCGTGTGTGCTTGCAAACCTTATTGCGTATGTTTTCTGAGTTTTACATTTGGTTTGCTTTAATATCTATTAACTGTTGTCCTACAAAAGCACTTGACCGACGCCCACATTTTAGAATATATACTATACCAATTTCCTTTACAATTACATTGAAACTCCAATCTTGTAATGCAACCTTTTTTATACGCAATAGTAAACGATATAAGAGAAGTATCTAGTCATGTGTCCAAGTACTCACAAGTTCGCACCGCTTTTGAAATTAATCAAGAATTGAATTATTTTTCTGTAGTCGACCAATAATAGTACTGTAGGTTAGATCAACTTTATTTCTTAGATAAATTCGATGAGGAAAACGAACACAATCCTAAAGAATTTGTGCCATTTTAAATGTATGTTCAAAGAATTTTATATATTTATTTAAAAAGTTGTTCCAAATAAATAAGTTGGTATGAATAATTCTGTTTCTCGGGTTGCATACTTTTACTCCTAATTTAGTTACAGCTTTAGACGTAGCGTATAGCGTAGACGAAAACAGAACAGGTCGGAAAAAGCTTATAAGCCTTTTAAGTTTTTACAGACGACCACTAGGTGGCGCTATTGATATGTGTCATTACTATTTTCGTAAAGTTTGACATATGTTATTGTGAAAACAGTGGCGGCTTAGAAATTGTATTAGAATAGTAGTTTGTTTACAATGAGCATTTCAAAAAAAGAAGTTTTGTGAAAAAATAGAAATTTCACATGAAGGTTTTCGTTGGATGATTTTTTACGAGTTTAGTAATGGTCTAACTCAACAACAATGCATAGAATCGCCTCGTTCAACTGTTGGTAAGGAAGTACATCAGAAAAGATTGTTTACAATTGGTTTGCAGAATTACGGTTGTTATTCCAAAAAACATCGATGCTATGCGCAACATGATTGAAGAAAATTAACATGTGACTTACAGTGAAATAGAGGCATCCTTAGGCATATCGCAGACTGGAGTACATTCGATTGTGCATTCACATTTAGCTGTGAAAAAGATCTGTTCCCGATGGATTCCGCATAATTTGACCAAAGCTCAAAAAAAGACTCGTGTTAATTGGTGTAAGGAAACTTCGACCGAGGAACTGCAAAATCCGTATACCTACAACATCGTATTTGTATGAACCGGAAACTAAACAACAATCCACTGTTTGGGTGTTCCCAGATGAACCCACAAAAGTTGTTCGTTCACGAAGCACTTCCAAGAAAATGATGGCTTGTTTCTTCGGTTGTACTGGACATGTCGCAATCATTCCTTTAGAGAATCGAAGAACAATTAACGCTGAATGGTATACTATAATTTTTTTGCCAGAAGTCATCGACGAAATCAGGAAAAACAACCGAAACGTCGCATCATTCTTTATCATGACAATGCCAGCACGTCAAACAATTGATTATTTGAAGGAGAAAAACATCGAACTAATGTCTCATTGCCCGTATTCACCTGATCTATCGCCTAACGACTTCTTTGTGTTCCCGAATGTCAAACAAAATATGCATGGACAACGATTTTCATCACCTCAAGAAACTGTTGAAGCCGTCAAAAACCATGTTTTTGAGGCGTGGAAAAAATGTTTGGAGAATTGGTTTCAACGCACGCAAAAGTGTATAAATCTTAAAGGCGTATATTTTGAAACGCAATAATAGAAAACAAAAAATTTTTTTTCCTACGTTATGTAAAAATTTAAAAGGTTGCTCTCGTATTTTAGTTGCTCACTTAACCTTTTGCTAGACAGGTGACATGACACTAAATTAGATTTTCCTGATGTGCTCCACTGAAAACTGGCATAGTAATAAGGTATCTATATAATTACCCCTATTTAGTTGTCAGAAATTCCCGGTATGTGAAGACAACTTTATAAATAAACGCAGAACAGTTCTCAACAGGTCATGTCACGATCTTCTATTTTTGATAAATTGTGTTCCTGCGTAAATGCGCAATAATAAAATTGTTTGGAACTGCTGTCTTTTTTCATACTCGCAGTTCATGCAGTTTTCATGTACCTGCCACTAATTCTTTTCCGTGGAAGCTAAACAAAAAACGGTATATTCAGTTTATTTATCAATGATTTATGACTATTAATTTTAATTTGATGCTTCCTACGGAATTGGAAAATTTTGTCGCATACATTTGTCCTGTCCTGAATTAGTATAAGGGTGTTTTAAGTGGAAATTTCTATCCAAAGTGCGTTTCAGTATGTTTTAATTTACTCTTACCTTGTGCCCTTTTGTCTGTAGAATAGTAGTCTCTAGCTACGGCTACAGCAAACAGCGCCGTGAAGAAATACGCTGCAAGTACAAGGATTTTTCCAGCGTTCATCTGTAAAGAAAAAATACATATATGTAATAAAATAAAAAAGGGTAGGGTTTAAGATAAAACAGTAAGAATTCGTTACTGTTTGTAACACAGCGGAAATGACAATCATATTCACTGTTTATTGTTTTTATGTTATAACTGCCAGAATTCTATTCGTTTAGTGCGGGCTCGAAGGCGGAAACCCAGTTTTCGAGCTGAACTTCGAGCCTGGAATAAGATTGTGGATAAATGTATATAGAAGAGTTCACATAAACTGTAGGATTATAGTGTAAGGTCAGATGGCCCCGCTATATCCTAATCAACAGCGAGTGTTAACACGGAGAAAATGTGTCCCGATGTTGTAGTTGCGGTAAATAAAGCGTATGATTATGTGCTCACTCACCAATCAAGTAATCAGAATATTATTCGAATTCATCAACAACGGAAGGCATTTTACAAAATACAGTATACGATCCATGCCATTTAATTAAAAATGTGAATAACTTTTCCATAATGCAGGTTA
This sequence comes from Limonius californicus, assembly GCA_014611495.1. NCBI lineage: Eukaryota > Metazoa > Arthropoda > Insecta > Coleoptera > Elateridae > Limonius > Limonius californicus. Next base: position 16,827 of record JABXWE010031009.1, read on the forward strand.
TTAAGTTTATAAGTAGGTTACGTTTACGATACTTATTTATAATGATGTTTTTCAAACTAAACTTAATTTATTGACACCATATTGTGAATGTATTTAATAAAATATAAATTTGAGTATTAGACTTTCCAGTTTAAGTAAATGCTAAGTGATTTGTAAAGTTTTGTTGAGGGTGTAAATGACTAATAAGGGCTTTATATAATTTAGTATTGTTCGGAGGAATCATGATGCGATATATAGACATACCTAATAATTTTACATTAATTGAAGAAATGGGTATTTAATTACATAATCTGTGTAAAATGTTTTTTTTTAATTTGAAGCTGCGACTTGTAGCTACTTGTGCAGTGGTCGAGTGAAAGGAAACTGCTGAGGAAATACTAAAAATGATTTAAACCCCTCTCTTGGCTACGACACTGGTTTCATATCTACAGGGTGTTCTTAAAACATCGCTCTAAGATTCTGCAGGGTGTTACGAGGGACATGCTTGCTTGCGCTTACTTTGAAAGAGCGAGATCTAGGACGCGATTTTCCAAGCATCTCTATGCACTTAG
>JABXWE010031010.1:0-18026 GCA_014611495.1 Limonius californicus
TTTATTTCTATTGTTTGATTGTCTCTTCCCAGCACTATCTTCTGTCCTAAATAAATGTATTCTTATACTTTTTCTATGTCTTTATTTTCTAGCTGAATATTATCCTCTCCTTCATTAAACATTACTTTTGCCTTTTTCAAATTCAATTTTAGTCTGACTGTTCCCGATTCTTCCAGCATTTCTGGAAGCTTTTGTCGAGTTTTGGCTATTACAACTATATCATCTGCATACCGTAAATGCTTAAAGTGTTTTCCGTTAATGTTTATTCCATTCCTTGACCAATCTATCTTTTTAAGAACATGTTCCAAAGCAAGTATAAATATTTAAATATCCCCTGTCTATGCCTCTCCTTAAATGTATTTGATTGGTTTTTATGTGGATGTGATAAATTGTTGTAGCTTTGTCCGATATTTCTTGCACTAGTTGGTTGTATCTATTGTCAACTCTACAATTTTCTAACTCTTTGTATGGCCCTTTTCGAAAACAATGAATTCGACGTATATTGGAATGTTGTATTCGTTACACTTTTCTATTAGTAACTTAATAGTTAGCAAATGGTCGACTGTGGAATAGCCTTTTATAAACCCCGCTTGTTCATTTTGATTGATATTAGTCTAGTTTCTTAGTCAAGTGGTTAGTAATTATTTTTGTTAGCAGCTTGTATATATATGACAGAAGGCTATGGTCGATAATTTTCTAATTTTCGGTTATCTCCTTTTTTTAAACAATATAATCACTTTAGTGTTGTTCTATACATTTGTGATTAGCTTATTCTCCCCTTCAGTTATCATATCTGTGGGGACTTCGTCATCTCCTCCCTCCTCCCTATCTAACGTTAACATGAAAGAATGCCGGAAGTTATTACATAAACTCACTCATATACATTGGCTATAACAAAACAAAATAATCTTCTTAAAATACATACATAGCAAATGAACTTCCGCGGAACAATAAAAATTCGTAAAAACTGTTTAAAATGTGGAAAAATTCAGACAAATTGTTTCGCTTAATTTTGTTGCGACACAATCACCATTCACTTTCAGTTAAACATTTCAGCAAATTTTCAAACAGCTTTCGCGCAATTATAATTTAACTATGGTAGAGCTAATGGTACTTGAATTCCATTTTATGTGACTGGAATCCTGGCCTGATCTGCATTAATACCAATATATACATAGTGAGTCTTCTTAGAAAAAGTAAAAAGGTCGCTCTGTTCGAGTTTCGAACCGAGTCTTTTTGTTTGCTTTGCGGGGACCACAACTATTCGTCTACCGAGATTTTCATTTTATCATTTCGTTACTACATGTAGTAGAGGTACAAGTCACATAAATATTATTTATTTAATTTGTAAACTGATTTAGTCTTGAGAAGTTAATGATAGTCATGGATTGTAATTAACGCAATGAGAAATGTAGGACTTAAAAAACCCTGAATATTCATAATGCACAGTATGAGTCACAGAAATTAGAAACTAAATTTGATGAATAACTGTAGAGGAAACGAGACAAGCACTCAAGGGGATTAAAAATAACAAGTCTCCTGGACCTGGAAATTTACCTGTGGAACTTTTTAAATACTTCCCTGTAATATATGGATTGCTTAATAAAAATCTTCAATAAATGTCTAAGTGGAGAAACAATGCCACTTGAGTGGAAAATCCAATGTATTAGCTCTTTATATAAAATGGATGATAGGAAAAATGCTATAGCGTCTACAGGTAGACTGTATGATAAGAGGGGAAGAATAGAGTAACAGATAAGAGAACTGGAAGATCAAAATTAATTAAGACCTGGAAGATCCTGTATCGACAACTTTTTTGTTCTCACATAGATGACAGAAACAGCTCTGGTATATAGTAGTGAATTGGAGTTGGTTTTTATTGACCTTGCCAAAGCTTATGACAGTATTCCAATTAATAAACCATGCGAAATAATGGTAGAGACTGTTATTCATAGTTAACATATAAATGCGGTAAGAAAATATGAACAGAACCTCTTCTTGTCAGCCTTTATTTGTCCACTGCTGGATGTAGGCATCTTCCATAGTCCTCCACGTTCTCCTGTCTTGCGCAACTCGGAACCACCTTCTTCCTGCCACTTCCTACATATCATCAAGCAACCTTTTTGCGGTCTACCGATACTATGAACAGAATACTAGTTTAATAAAGACTCAAGCAAGAAAATCAGATTTCTGTAACTTTAATAAAAGTCTAAGTAAGGTTTCTATCTTTCTCCTACACTATTTAAATTATATTTAAACTCCGCTCTTAAACAGTTCATCACAAAAGTGAATAGAATGGGTGTCCATATTGGAAAAATTAATAATAAATGGAATAATAAATGGAAAAAACGACGAGCGATAACAAGCAACACTCTTCACTGTGGAGCAAGCCGAACCGGAAAGAGACAAAAATTCACATTTATAAATCACTGTTACGTATGGCTCAGGCATGTGGATTATTAACAATTCTCTTCATCATAATCAGTTCCGATGGATCCGTGCGGAACATAGAGCGGCCCTGACGGGTCGTTTCTACGACGGAAAAAGTTATAATAATAAGCTGATCGGCCTTATACACTATCTCTTCAATTGTCTATTATCTCCTATATCGTTCTTCCTGCATTAAATCAATTTAAATTGGTTTTGTTGCCCAGTGTTGCTACTAATGTTTTCCACGTTTTTTTTTGTTCTGTGCCGCGTTTTTCACATCGTTCTATGTCATATTTATTATTTCATATTCACTGCTTAAGTTTGTTCTCCATGTGTCTATCGGCCTTCCTACTTTGCGTTTTCCTCTGATATTGTATTCAAGAGCTTGCCTTGTTATGTCTATATGCAGCTTCCTTAGCTTGTGCTGTAGCCACTTCCATTTTCTTTTACGTATTGTTATTTCTACTGGATCTTTATCGGTGCTCTCCCATAGTTCTTCATTGGTGACTATTTGACCAATATATTTTCATAGTGCGCCTTAAACACTTATTTATAAAGCTTTGTAATTTTTTGGTTTGCTGTATGCTTAATGCCCACGTTTCACACCTAAACAGTAACATAGTTTTCACGTTAGTATTACATATTCATATTTCAGTTTTTGGAGAGAGATGATTGGCAGCCCATGATTGTCTAAGCATATTATATGTATTTTGGGCTCTGCAGATGCTTCTGTTTATGTCACTTTCGCATCCTTATCAACATTCTTTACTGCTTTCCCATCTAATTTTATTTGACTCCTGTCAAATCAGTGCTTATTCTTAGTGTCTCAGTTTTCTCTGTATTAATTTCCAGGCCCACTTTTCCTGCCGTCGTCTTCAACCGGTTCATCTTTTTCCGCATGTGTTCTATTCTCTCTGTAATTATGCAAACATCGCCGGAAAATTCTAAATCCTCTAGTTGGCTTCCAAATCTCCACGTTAAGTCTTTCTTGTTGTTCCTTGTTTGCTTCCTTATCCAATCTAATACCGTGAGGAAAAGTATGGGAGTCAGAATACAACCTTGTCGACCCCCTTTTCAACAATGTTCTCTCCTGATAATTTTCCGTAGTACAGAATCCTTGCCCGATAATCTTTGTAAAATAGTTGGATCAATTTTATGCACTTTTTTGATATTTTGTTGTTTTTAGGAATCTGTCACTGTTTTAAACTATAAACTTTGTGAAAAGCTTTTCTGAAATCTACGGCCCCTAAATGTATCTTTCAGCCACTCTAGTCCTTTGTCTATTATTATTCTGAGTGTGCCGATCTGGTCTACACATGATCTTCGCAGCCTAAATCCGGCTTGATTTGTTCTAAAAAGCACCCCAGTCTTCCCTTTCATTCGTTCTAGAAGTATTCGTGCGAAGATTTTACTCGTAGTACTTAGTAATATTATAGGTCTGCAATTGTCGCAATTTGATTGGATCCCCCTTTTTGGTAGCTTGATAATTGCGCCTTCTGTCCATTCTGTTGGTATTAGTTCTTCGCTCCATATCTTATTGAACATTAAGTACAAGACGTCTATGATTGTTTTTCCACCTGGAATTCATTTGGAATATTATCAATCCCAGCTGCTTTATTGTGTCTCAGCCGTTTTATGGCCTTTTCTATTTCGTATTTTCATATTTCTTCTATATTTAGATTCTTCGTATTCTTCTTCTTCGTTATGGTCATCTTATATTTGGTTTTCTCTTTTCTTGTATATTTCATTGAAATGTTCCATCCATCGGTGTATTATCTCTTGCTCAGGTTTTATTATATTTCCTTCTTTACTTATCTCTTAGCCGTGTCATCATGTTATAATTTTTCGGGTTATACCGTATAATATTTACATGTCGTTCCTTCTTGCTGCTTCTTCTGCCTCTTTAACTTCTTGTTGGGTTCTTCTGTCTCTTCTAGCACTGCTTTTGACTTGTTTATCTTTCTCCCAATAAGTTTTATCTAGTTCGGCATTTTTCTGTTGCCATGCTGCGATTAGAATTCTTTATATTATATTTTTCCTTTCTTGTATTTTATCTCACTTGCTTTTTGACATCCAGTCTTTTATGTTTCTTTGTTGGATTCCAATAGTTTCTGTTGCCGTTTTCTGGCAAAGCTTTTTTAAATTGGTCCCATGTTGGTTCAACCCTCTTTCTTCTTTTATTTCAGCATCTCTAACTTTTTTTAGTTTTGTTTGAAATATTTCTTGTGCCTCTGACTCATTTTTAAGCGTTTGTGTGTTAAATTTGATTCTTTTGTGGTAATCATTCTTCTCTGCTTTCAATTTGACATTCAATTTTGCTCTTCCACTTTCGTTCATCTCACCTAACCCCTCTTTCCCCATTATCTTCTCTCTACCTACATTTCCATCTCCCATAAACATGATTATGTGCCTTTGATATTTGTCATGCACTTTATCATAGATTTTTTGTAGTTGTTCGTAAAAAACAATTCTCTTAGAAGAAGATTAAATGCAGTGGAAAATAGTTATTGGAGAAAAAGCTGTGGTACTCGACAAAAATAGAACCGAAGAAATTAAATGAAAAATGAATATAGAAATATCATTACCAGATACTATAGAAAAGATACAACTGCCTTGGTATGGGCACATGAAAAAAATACTGGAAGAAAGATTACCCAATCAACTTTAGAACTGGATCACACACGGGAGGAGAAGACGGGGAAGGCCAAGGTCAAGAGGAAAAGATGGAATTGAAAAGGCCATGGAAAGAATAAATTTAAATGATAACATATGGCAAAATAAAAATGAATAACGTATGGGATGGTCGAAAAATATTTTCGAATATGCCTTTACTCGTGTAGCATTTTGTTCATACTTCAAATAACCGAGATACGAGGATTATAAATATAAACAAGAATCATCACTACTGAAACAAACTTTCCAGAACCAAAATCTGTGACATTAGATGAGCTCAAACCTTTTAACAACTTTACATTAAGAGTTGTCTTTCTGCAACGCTAGCGTGAGCAATAAAACGTTAATTGAAGATATTAAAATAACATTGTATTATTATTATTATTATAATCAAATTCCCTTCTACCTATTCGGTGTCGGGATTACATTTTACATTTCTATGTACATTTCATTTTATATATTTACATTATTTACATTATTTACATTGTATTTCATTCCATATCTATAAATTTTTTCCATTCTTTTCTGTTTCCTGCTAAGTTTTTTGCTTCTTCCCATGTTTTTCCTCTCTCGTGAAGTATTCTGCTTATCTCTTGATTCCATGTTTTTCTTGGTCTTCCTCTTTTTCTCTTTGTATGTTGTCTCGCTTCATACACTAATTTTACTTGTCTGTTATTGTTCATCCGTTGTATATGTCCCCACCAACTAAGTTGTCTCTGTTCTATGAACTGCGTCACTGGTTTTACTCCCAATTCTTCCCTTCTTTGTATATTTCTGATCCTGTCTTCCCTGGTTACTCCCAGTACTCGCCTCAGGTATTTCATTTCCATTGCTTGTATTTTATTTTTTTGTCTGGTTGAGAGATTCCATGATTCGCATCCATATGTTAATACTGGTCTGTATATCGTCTTGAAAACTTTTATTTTTGTCTGTTTAGTTATTTCTTTTTTGTTTATGAATTTTTGGTTCATTGCGTAATATAGTTTTATTGTTTTGTCAATTCTTTCATTTATTTCCGCTTCTTGTTTTCCTGTTTCCTCTAGTGTTATCCCCAAGTATTTAAATTCTTCTACTTGTTCTAGTTTGACATTGTTTATTTCAATATTTGTTTTTATGCTTTTATCTCCTATCACCATTATTTTCGTTTTGTTTATGTTTATTTCCATCCCTTCTTCTTCCATTTTCTCTTTCCATATTTTTAGGTTTTCTTGTAATTTCTTTTCGCTTCCCGCGGTTATCACTACATCATCCGCGAATACTCCTGCTGTTATCTCTACTTTTTCCAGGTTCCAATATCCAATGAATAATTTATTTGCTTTTTCTTCACTTTTCTTGATAATCCCATCCATGTGCACATTGAATAATGTTGGGCTTAATCCCCCTCCCTGTCGTAGTCCCATTTCTGTTTTAAATCCTTCCGATTTCATGTTATTGTTTATTATATAGTTTGTGTTGTTTTTGTATAGGTCTTGGATCACTTTTATTATCTTATTGTTTATTCCTTTTTCCCGCAGTCCCTTCCATACTTTTCTTCGCGGTACTGTATCGAACGTTTTTTGTAAATCTATGAAAGCTAGGAAGATGTTTTTATTTTGTGGTTGTTTTTTCTCTATTATTTGTTTTATTGTGAAGATATGATCTTGTGTATTTCTTCCGGGTCTGAATCCGCTTTGTGGCTCGGCTAGTTGTGGTTCTAGGATTATCTTTAATCTATTATTAATAATTTGTTCATATATCTTCACTATGGTGTTCAGTAGTGTTATTCCTCTGTAGTTTTCGCATGTTTGTTTATCACCCTTCTTGTGTATCGGTTTTATTAGTGCTATTCCCCACTCCTCTGGGATTTTTTCATTTTTCCATGCTTTGTTTATTATATGTAGTAGAATTTCTCTTCCCGTCTCCCCCAAATTCTTTATCATCTCTGTAGTGATTTTGTCATTTCCTGGTGTTTTTCCATTTTTTTGTTTTTTTATTACATTTATCAGCTCCTCCATTTTTATATCTTCCGTTCTTTCTTCTCCCCTCTGATTTTCTATTTCAGTTTCATTTGTATTTTCTTCCTTGTTTTGTCTTTGTTGTCCTAATAGCTCCTTGAAGTATTCTCTCCATCTCTCCATTATATCTTTTTTATTTGTTAGTATTTCTTGGTTTTTATTTTTTATGTATATTTCTTGTGTTGGTTGTTTGTTTGTTCTAAGTGTTTTCAGCACCTTGTAGAATAGTTTCTGGTTTCCAGTACTATCTTCTTCCATTTTGTTCCCGAATTCTATCCATGATTTTTCTTTTGCTGCTACTACTATCTCCTTTACTTTGGTCCTTTGTTCCTTATATTTTTCATACTGTTGTGGTGTTTTGTGTGTTAAATACTTTTTCCATTCTTTCTTCTTCTTCTTAACTTCTTCTTTGATGTCATTGGACCACCATGCTGTCCTCTTTTCTCCCTTCCCTTTACTTATTCCACATACTTCTTCTGCCGTTTCTATAATTATCTCTTTGAATGTTTTCCATCCTTGTTGTGTATTGGCCTGTTTGATATTTTCGTATTTAGCCTTTATTTTTCTTTCCGTTATTTGTGTGTACCTTAAAGCTATGTCTTTATCTCTTAGTTTATAGTTTTTTATTGTCCTTTGGTTTCCTTTTTTTATTGTGCCCTTTCTTCCTATCTCTTTATCTCTCTGTTTTATTTTTCCTATTAATGGGTAGTGATCGCTATATATTTCTGCTCCTCTTTTCACTCTTACGTCTAATATGTTTTTTCTCTCTTCTTTTTGTACTATTATATAATCAATTATTGATTTTTCTCCTCTATTTTGTTGTTCTCTTGTATATTTATGTATTTCCTTGTGCTGATAGAACCTATTTGTTATTATTAGGTTTTGGAGTTGACAGAAATCTAGTAGTCTTCTTCCATTGTTATTACGTTTTTCCTCTCCATGTTTTCCTATTGTTGTTTTGTATTCTATATCCTTCTTGCCTACTCTGCTATTGAAGTCTCCTACCAAGTATAGTGTTCCTCTGGCTTCTTCGGTTATTGTTGTCAGTTCTTCCCAGAATTTATCTTTTTCATTTGCTGTTTCATTTTCGTCTGGTCCATATATCGATATTATTGTTATGTGTCCCCCTTGTTCATTTCTTAGTTCTATTATTAGGATTCTCTCAGATATTGCTTTCCATTTTGTAATTTGTCCTGCCACTTCTCTATGTATTATACATCCTACTCCTGCTGCTGCTCTCTGATTATTTTGTACTCCACTGTATATTAGGATGTGTTCATTTGTTAGATATATAACATTGTAATTAACCGTAATTTAACTCTACCTAGTAATAATTTCTTCAGCTTGATTTGTGGTTAATAACATCAAACGGTGAAAAATAAAAAACAGAAACAAAGTTCCCAACAATCTTCATTAAATTTAAAAGATTGGTTGGTTTAAATTGTTTTTATTTGCATACAACTGTTTTGCGCTTAGTTAATTTAAGCACATTTAATCTTAATTTAATGTAACTTTCTTTCATTGTTTTAAAAGAAAATGTCTTCTTCCTTATTTTTAAAGGCGTACTTAATTATTTTCGATTAATTTCCTTCCGGTAACATTTTAAAAATCTAATTGTGTTTCAATGAATTTACTTAAAAATGTAAAAACTAATACACCGCAGGAGCAGCAAAACTATAAAATTATAATTGTTGTGTGTACACCGTAAATAATTTTCAATTAGCATTAATTAAATTAAATTTGCGTCAATTTCTTAGCCAATTACAAAAATAATACACAATTCCATATAAAAACATCCCAAAATAATTTTGAAGCAGAGACAATTAAATACGAGCGGTATGACATCATTAGGCTAAATATACACAGAAGCAATAAAAAAACTGCACAAAATTTTATTGCCATAAACACATTAATTAAAAATGTAAACACAACAAACAACGTTTATTATCCAATTAAAAGCAGGAACTTGGAATATTTGTGGTCAGTAAAACAGTACGGACGTGTAAAAAAATCGTAAACGCATTTTCCAGGTTTCTTATCTGAGGTTTTATATCGTGTGTAAAGAAATTCGCATTTGCATCCTAAACGGGACGCCGCTGGTTCTGCAGGTTTACCTAATAATATTCTGTGCTTTACTCGGAATTTTCCTCGTGTTTTCCTTCCATTTCCATTTGTGCCCTCGAGGTATTTTTAGTAATTTAGGGAAAACTGTAGAATAAAAAGAGCTGACCGTCAAACGTACGTGCAGCAGAGGAAAAAGCGCTCGTAAATATTTTAGGTCTGCGTTGACGCTTTCAGTACGAAAATTTAAGAACACGAGAATGGCTGTAAAAATATGCTTTTATATTTCATGATTTTTAAGACACTGGATGTTTTATGCATTATTGCACATTGAGAGATTAATGGAAAATTAAATTAATCTTTTTAAACGCGATTATTTTTTATTTAATAAATAGTTCAGTATTGTTTCCTCAATTACACTGTTTAGGCTTACGCAGTATCAACTAGTAAAAGACAAGTAAAATTTAGAAATCAAAATAATATGTGTAGTAGATATTTCCTGATAAAGTTACTCTGCTAAGGTTTATGCTGCATACAGGGTGGCATAAGAAAGTAGGTATAATAAAAACCAGGAAAGATGAAGGCTGTATGAATCTAAAACACAAACTAACTTGTATATGCCCCAACTGTTTGTGATACATAAACAAGACAGAGATAGAAACTAGTCAGATGGTAGGCACATTTAACTGCGCATTTGACTAATGTAGTACTAACTTAGCCAGACTTGACAGTCGCTGTCATAATTTGATTTTATTGACAGCTGAGTTTCGTAAACACCTTCGTTTATTTGCTTCGATATTTTCGTGTAAAAACAGTATTCTGTAAACTAATTTTGCTATGTGTTGAATTTGTGATACCAATTAGTTATCTTAGTACAAGGCACAATACTACGCTCTTCACCACAACAACTAATTTGCAATTTGTTGGATTATTTTGAAATGGAGGGAACTTGCGTGGGTACCGCTCTCGAGTACGGACGTGTTTTGGGCGCTATCGAGTAGAATTGCTTAGCGAGCCTCTTAGAAATATTTTGGGTGCAAACTATCAAATTCCAGTGTGTGAAATTCAAGTGCGAGTGTGTACGAACCTGGGACGAAAGGTGGGAGGAACTCTAGCGGATATACCTGGAGATCGATCAAAGGTGAAAGATACGCGACCGACAAAGAAACAACAGGACGGAGGGGAAAGCGGAAAACGCAGGAAACGCAGTAAAAGATAAGTGAAGCTTGAGTAGTCTTTTGTAGGCTCTTGTAGTCGCTGGTAGTATTAGTAGTCAATAAACTAAAATAAAATTATATATAAAAAATTTATAAATAGAAATTAAAACGGAGGCATTGCGTAGCAAATGAATGCAAAACGGTACAAGCGGATAGGCTTCTAGGGGCGCATTCCGGCTAAAAGCGACGAGGGTAGGACGCAGGTAGAAGACATAGCAAGCCGTCGCAACCAAAAACTGAAATTCTTGTTATACAGCCATAAAAGTTCACCCAAGGATAATATTTCCAATTGGAGCCAACTGCCAGGAAAACATTTCTCGGCTGCACCAGTCAGTCAAGCGTGACTTCAATCAAGGGACCCACTCCTGATGGGAAAAAAGTAGTCGCGTTTACTATTTGTACTATTCTGAGTAATTAAAACGAAAAAAGGGGCCAACAAAAGATAAGTTAACAGTCGAGGTTCAGAATATTTCAAAATTAACAGTAAGGTAGAGTATTTTAGGGATATACGAAGGGGGGCAAGAAGAATCTACGCACTAACGGAAGAATCCCATCAAGAATCGGCTGAAGAAGCACAGGCTAACGGAGAAGAAGAAGAGGAACGAGAGTGAGGAAGGGGAAAACAAAGGAGAAGAAACGAAACATGCACCAGTGGGAAAGCAACTGATAGATATCTAGCGGTCACCTGCAGAGGCGAAGATTAGGGAAAAGCAGGAAGTACACTCCAGATTCGAACCTCCAACTCAGTGGTAAAATAGTTGTAATTAGTGTGGTAAATATTAAGTCGTTAATTAGTCATTAGGAAACTAAGATAGGGGAGTCTATTACCTTATGACAATAGATAGATAAGGGAAAAGAACAATGTAAAACTTGATACTACAGCTATTAGGCGTTAAGGCATAATCGCATAACGGACAGTTGAAGAAGCTTGGGAGTAAATACTAAGTAGTTTAATAGCTATTAGGAAACTAAGGTAGGTGTAATCTGTACCCTTAGAACAATAGATAGAAGAGAAATAAGAACAATGTGAAACTTTGATCCCAAAGTGATTAGGTTAAAATGCACAATCGCATAACGGTCTCGGTTACGTACTCAAAAACCCCATTGATGCGTAGCGTACTAACTACCCGGTGTTGCAGCAGCGGTGTCTTGCGGTATGCATTGCAGACATGCTAACGTTGTGCAATACTCCACCCGATCCCACCTTATCCATTACATCCCTACCCACTTACTGGCATGGGGTGGGCCTGGCGTAATCCAGAATTGACCCTCGAGTCGGCTCCATGTCGGATGATGAAGATGGATTACTTTGAAAGGTAGAAAAGGAATGGGTAATAGATTAATGTTATTAAATTGTCGTTAGTTTTACTAAAATGTGGTATTTGGTACAAATTGCAGCATATACTGTAGGAATTAGCCTTTCATTAGTACAGAGGATAAACTCTCGCAGTCAACACAATTCGATATTGTCTAGCACAGGAATGAAACGCCCAGGAAGATAAAGAAAATCTGAAGATCTGCACAACAATTACGCAGAACTAAGTTAAATAGTTGAAGCTTTTAATGATTTTATTTCATCGTTGTGTCTTCTTGTAGAACAACGTGTTACCATCGCATCACTAAATGATGAACATACACACTGCCACATACTACCGAGCAACACTAGCATAAATCGTATTCTGCATAATATTGGGTTTAAATTTATGAAGGATAAGAATCGAGCAGCTTTGACTGAAAAAACAACCATTGCCAACATACGACTGCAATTTTTAAGAGGTTATATTAAAAATTTCATCACTTCCACGACAAGTGATCTTCATGGGTTTTTTCTAAAGGGAATCTTAGAAGAGCATGGCAGAATGGAGACATATGGAGTGTAATAAAACTCGAAGATAGAAGACGTTTCATTGTTGTTCACGTTGGCTGTAAATCAGGTTTTGTAGAAAATGCATATCATTTGCATCCAAATCGCAAAAAGAAGATTATCATGGTGAAATGCACGAGGACATGTTTAAGAAGTGGTTGACAACACATCTGATAAATAATTTCGAGGAACCTTTATTAATCTTTATCGATAACGCTCCATATCATTTAAGTTCAATTAATTGAAAAGATGCCATCATCAGCTTGGATAAAGCTTGGTTAACTGCAAATAACATTCTCTTCAGCGCGAGCCTTCACAAAGTTGAATTACTTACACTGTCTAAATTGTATAGGAAGGAAAGTGTTATGCAGTTGATGAATTATGAAGGAGTTGTGGACGCGAAGTTCTGCGTTTGCCACCATATTACTGTGAGTTTAATGCCATCAAAGTTATACGGGTGTATGCAAAAAAATATTACAATATCCATATTGGCAGAGATGGTTATAACAAAGACATTATTACGAAGTAGGGTGAATGTGAAAAAATTTTAGATGTAAAAGTGAATGAAATTGTAATCCATGCGATTTTAGTTCGAATTGTAGTGTTGAGAGTGATTAATTTTAAGAATATATTTTCAAAAAATTAGTTGTAATCAAAAAATGTTTTAATAAATAACTAAATAAATTTTTAATCCTTCCATTTTCTTTCTAAAGTAGTTGTGTTAAGGTTTGTGAATATCCATTTTGTATTTTAAAATACATTTAAGATACAGACGTAGTATTTCCTATACAAGGTGATTTATAATAGGTATAAAAAACTTCCTATTTTGTTTATTTACAGAACTACATCAGATTTAAATTTTATTGAATTAGAAATAATTTTTAACGTACAACTTTAAAATCTTGTAGCCATGGAAATATGCAGATTTCCTGATAGACGTCAACCGTGTCACAGAGTTTTCGGCCGTACTTTTCCACGACTCAAAGAAATTGGTTCAATTGTTGTTCCACGTAATGATCGAGGTACTCACGCTAGAGAAGATATTGTCAATAACGAAGAAAATGTAATTGATGCAGTGTTGGAGAACCCCACACTGAGCACTAGACTCATCGCAGCGCAGTTTCGTCTATCTCAAAACTTTGTATATCGAACACTACATCGTGAACAGTTACATCCCTATTACATTCAATGTGTCCAGGCATTACACCTGGAAGATTACGGCCAGCGTGTTGAGTTTTGTACTTGGTTGTTACAAAAAATTGCCGAAGATCCAATTTTTTTAACTAGAATAGTATGGACAGATGAGGCTCAATTTACTAGAGATGGTAGCACTCATAATTACTATCTATGGAATCTCCAGAATCCACATGCTGTTTAGACAATCGCGATTTCAACACCGCTTTAGTGTGAATGCTTGGGCCGGTATCTGTAACGGAGAACTGCTTGAATTAGAAGTTTTACCACACAGGCTAAATGCAGAACACTATCTAACTTTTCTAGATTAAACGATTTTTGGGAAGATCGAACATACTGCTCTTCGTGATCGTCAAAAGATGTGGTTTCAACACGATGGCGCTCCACCTCACTACGGTAGACATGTACGTCAATGGTTGAATGCACATTATCCTGAACGATGGATTGGTAGGAAAGGTTTTATTGCTCATCCAAGATCTCCCGACCTAAACCCTTGGATTTTTTTCCTTGGGGTCATTTGAAGCAGCAGAAATAACAAATAGATTAAATGAAATTTGTCAAGATGAAGCAACAATAGCGCGTATTTACGACTCAATGATTCGCAGGTGTCATGCTTGCATTCGAGTTCAAGGGGGGCATTTTGAACAACTGTTATAGACAATATTTTTCTTTCGTAGTCGTTTATTTTTCTAGTTATCTAATTGTTAAAGTTGTACTTTAATGATTATTTCTAACTTAATAAAAGTTAAATCTGATGTAGTTCTGTAAATATACAAAATGGGACCTATATTTATATAACTTTTTTTCTTAAAAAGACTTCCCGAACACGATGTCAAAGCTTTTTACAGCTATTATAAATCACCCTGTATTTCGAGGGTATGTGAACAACATATTTTGCATTTTAACTAGGTGCTCGCGCCTCATTTTCTAATGCATATGTTGCGGTCAAAGACGGTAATTGGACAGTGACGATAATGGCCGGACAATGACGTGAATGTCCATTTTTCCTGGCCAATATCGTTAATGGCCGGGAATTGACGTTATGGCCCGTTGCGGGCGGGCAATGTTGTCAATATTTTCATCTTATGTTCATGTTAACATCCTTGCCCGGTCATTAACGATATTTGCCAAAAATGGCTGGAGAATGTTGATATAGGTATCATGATTATTATTGAAACTATACAATATGTTTTCTTTTATTATTTTTATTTATCAAATGTGCACCGTCTAGGTAAGTGCAAGGTGAAACGATAATATTCACACTTATTAAATCTTACTTGGTAACGTAAGTAACTAAAAAATTAAAAAAAGAATATTGATTTTTCAAATAATGTTGAAAGAACTCTAAATGAATCATTCTTGTTGTGGCGTGAGAGTGATCTGTGGCACTTCGAATTGCAAATTTTCTTGTTTGCGCGACATGCACACTTTTTGTTTTTACACCCGCCCTTGCAGTGACAACGCTTGTACCCTGGCCCCCTAAAATACTATTTTGAGTTGCAACTTCTCTAAGGGAAATTTCTTTATTTTTTGGGGAATCGCTGAGGTTCTCCAGTATGTGCAATATGTGCTCCACAAATTACACAACACAAACACAACGTGGGTGCCTCTAACATAACCCAACTTTCTATTTTATCATCACTGGCCGCTGTCTAACGGGCAATGACGACATCGCCCGGACGACGATGTTAACAGTAAGCTCGTATTATGAATTATCAACATTACCCAAATTACATGGACATTAACGTTAGTGGCCGGTCACTATGGATAATGTCCGACATGGCTGGGCATTATCGTCATTGACCGGCCAATAACGTCATTGGCCGGATTATCGTCTTTGTCCGTAACATATACATACACAGAGGTTGCAACATAACCATATTTTTAAACGTCAAATATATTGGCAACTATAACTTTCAATATTGCCGCTGACGATTTCAACTTTAAGTATGTTTGAAGTTTCTAATTTGACTAACATTTTTAATTTTAAACCATACGCGTGTGAGTTTCCCTCACCTCTCATATTTCCTCGTTTTGAATATACAGACATATAGAGTGATAGTGCTTAATTTTTACTTTATTACGAGATTTTATTTTTTAGAAGAGTCGACATGTACTATTTGAATTTTGTTTTAAAAGATCACCACATATTGACATTACTAAGTAAATATGAAGTTATTTTCTTTCTTTCTTTCTTTCTTAATCAAATCTTCTTTTACCTTACGGTGTCGTTATTACAAAAATTAATTGCGGTTGCCCATACAATTAAATATGCACATATTTGATAGGTTTATAATTTGCCAACCCACCATTACTAACATGCCATTTTCATACATAAATAAAAATGCCCCAGAAAGAATACAAACGAGGAAAAGGGAGAATAAGTGGAAGGAGTAGAGGGAAACGAGGGAGGAAAAGAAGACGAAGGAAAGCACAAATGGGATGGTGAAAGCGAGAATAGGAAGATGGAAGGGGAAATAGCAAGAGGAAATCACGTTGGAAAAAGAGAAGGGGTTGAAAAAAGGGGAGGGAAAATGAGAAAGGAGTCCACTACTATTGTGAATAAGGTTTTAGGGAATGCGTTCTTACAGTAAAACCTTCCAAAAATCTGTCGACTTGGATGCACTTACATTGAAGACGCGCGTCCTCCGCACTTCGGTGGTAGCCGCGTCCCCAGCAAAATGCCTAAATGTGGAGAGATAAGTGCTTGTAGGCAATCTTAACTTTTTCAAATTCGCCACAAGCCCCTATTATTAAGATATCGTTTGCAGGTTTCTTTTATTGCAATCGGTAGATAATCAACTACCTTTTGCGGCCGTAATATTCTTATATTGATTTATAGCGCTGCTCTGAGATCAGACTAAATCGTGCAAGTGATACGTCGTGAAAACTGGATTTCTTTATTGTCGACAGTGGCGGTGAACGGGTATGCTCATTAAATCGATACTTTAATATGTTATACCCCCTCGTATCAATATCGCACGTGCAAAAGCGGACCGGCCCCGTTACCATAGCAATCAATCAGTTTGAAACGTCCTATCGGATAGCGTAAACCGGAGGCTGCTACAGTAATCGGTACTTCTGCCATATTTCGCCGAAAGCAGTCAAATTTTGACACTTTTTTGTGGTTAGGTTAGTACATAAATATAGTGTGGACTATAAAAATAAGCACACTAAAATAGATGAAGGATGTTACGAAATATTTTAGCACCTGTGCCGGGTTTTTTGGTACAATAAAATTTGCTTTTTATATGTACGGTACGGAAAAGACCATTTTTGTAGAAAAAAAAGTTAAAAAATCCGTTTTGATCTCGTGGACACCCGATATACTTATATATACTCAGTGACATGGAAATTCCAATACCAAGAAGGGGTAGGAATTTTTTGACCAAACTTGTCAGAAACGTTTAACTACTAAAAGGTAGCAGTTGATTAAAATTTTCATTCATATGGATCAAGTGATAATGGCTTATCTGACAGTTTTTTCTAACCATTTTATCAGGTGTATGTTTTGCGAGATTTTGTTCAGTTCTTTATTGTTTTTGCTTTTGATCGTTTGTTTTGAGGGTGAGATTATGCCTAGAATGCGCCACCGTGGAAATTACCGCCATTAAGCAAATTCGACAGAGGTCGTATTGTTGATTTGCGCGAAGGTGGTTTTCCGTTCAGAGAAATTGCAAATCGCCTTAACCCGAACCAATCCACCATCATGCGCTGCTATCAGCGTGGACTAGGGAGGGTCAGGAACGTCGCAGAAAAGGAACCGGGGAGCGAAGAAGAAATGAAGTGCAGTACCGCCATCTTCGACTTATGGCAACAAGAGACCGATTCTCCAGCTAACGAAGGTCGTCCTGTAACCCTTCGAACGGTTTACCGCAAAATCAGAGCTTTCGGCTTGCAATCCTATCAGCCACATCTTGTGTTACCACTAACGGCTCAACACCGACAGCAACGTTTGGAGTGGTGTGCGTTGCGACTGTACCGGAACCTAGAGTGGCATAGGGTGGTGTTCAGTGATCAATCCCAATTCTGTTTGGGGATGCATGATGGCCGTATGAGGGTCAGACGAACACGTGGGGAACGTCGCAATATTGAATTTTCTGTTGCAAGGCATGTGCACCAAACTGTGGGGATTATGTATGGGGTGCTATAACTTATGGGAGTAGGTCCCGTTTGTTATTCATCCGAGAAAATACGAACGCCCGCGATATGTGGATGAGGTGGTAGAACCCCATATTGTTTCATTTCTTCAGCAGTTGGAAGACCCGCTTTTCCAGCAGGATAATGCCCGTCCCCATATTGCAAGACGTTCTATGGACCGATTTGCAGAGGATAATCTCAATCTCTTGTCATAGCCACCCAGATCTCCCGATCTTTCGCCCATCGAGCATGTTTGGGACATTATGGAGAGAAGACTGAGGAACTTGCTGCATCTTCCGCAGACGTTGCAAGCTCTACAGCACGAATTACAGGTTGTTTCGGACACAATACCTCAAGAGGAAATCGACCATCTGCTAGAATCGATGCCACGAAGAGGGGGGGGAGTGTGTAACCAACAGGGGGGGGGGCAACCCATTATTAATAAAAATTATG
>JABXWE010031011.1:0-15913 GCA_014611495.1 Limonius californicus
ATAAGTTTTATATGTAATTAATACAATCGCAAGCAGATTCCAATTCTAAATTGGTTAATAGTGCACACAAGCTTACATCAGTTGATATTTAATGTCGATGTAATCGAAAAAAAAAAGGTTTATGGGTAAAATGAATATAAAACGATTAAATCGTGTATTTACTAATTAACATACATGCAATAACATTATATATTATTGATTCTATAAATAAAAAAGAATTTATCACGCAACGTGAATGCACTCTGTGTTTAATATCAGAGTGCAACACTCGTGTTACGTTGTTATCCACGCATTTTATTTCAAAAATATGAAAGTGCTAGTTAGCAATAATAAAACTATCACTTTTAAAACCACAGCATTTTCTGTTAGTGCAGTAAAATTATATAATAAGCGTTTATATAACGAAAGAGCAATAAGTAATCAGAAAATAAAATCGTGGAGCAACAACTAAAAATTTCAAGCAATAAAACAAACAGCATGGCAGAATCGTGCGTTTGGAAAATTGAGGTTTACAAAATTTCCACGGTATTTTCAGCACCGTTTCCTGCTCACAAGCAAAAAATGCATGGAATTTACACATTAAGATACACAACGCACGAGTCCCTCAAAAGACATTATTTCAAAAAAATCTTACCTAACAACAATACAAGGCGTGATCCCTGCCACTTTATTTCGAGAAATTTTCAAAACAGAATTAGCTACCTACGCACAAAATAATGTATATTTTCTTACCCAAGACGCGTAATGGGTCCATTCATACATCCAGATAATACAGATTTAAACCAACTCAACTCTGACCTCTGATAAGCGATGATGCACAGCCAACTTGCCCTGGCGCACTAACTTCGATCAATGCTGTGGCGCCGCCACTTGTTCGCATTTCGGGCATGACGCTCGACGCTTTAGGCGTCTAAATGGATGCTAAAGACCGCCACCACCCACAGAGAACTTTATGTTTACATTTAACTTTATACCGTCACTGAATGTGGTATGACTATGGCAGATGACATCCAAGACCAGATTTTGTATGTGATTTTAGAACCATGTATGTATGTTATTCGAAAATATGTTTTTGCATGAACATAACGTGCTCCATTTGGGGCGCGGCGACGGGCATTCTTTATAAGCTGCAGCAACAAGCTAGGACTTTTGTGGGTAATATATACCGCATGGGAATTTTGATAACGCCAAATGTCTATTGCAACAATGCAAGAATTCAAGGAAAAACCATAATTAGCACCTTACAATAATGGGCTCGTTCACTATTTTCTGATTGCTACAAAAATCCAAACAATTAAAATATTGCACCTATTTGCTTTCTTTGTCAAATCTTAATATTTTCTGAGGACAACTGGAAACGATATTTTTAAAATACGATTTAGCACATTTACAATGAATATGAAACAACGTAGCTATGGTTCGTCAATGGAAAAATGACCAGTCAATAAGAAAACTGCTTGTCAAAGCACACGCATAGCCTTACATTATTTTAGAAACAAGAACTTTTAATAAATGAAACTGTATGGTCTTTGTTAATACAAGGGTTGGCCAAAAATTAATAATAAACGAGATATTTGAGTTATAGAACCGCACTACGAACACTATAAAATAAACGAAATGTGCATTTATAATATACAATTAAAATCAAACATATGCGCAAACACAACATATATTAACGAAAGAAACACAATTAACACTTGCAATGGAAATTAAGCTTGAGCTGGTAGCTTTCCAAAACAACGAAGTTTATAAAAATACCTAAATACGTATTTAGGCAGCTAAGCTATCATCTTCAGTAGGAACTTGACCTAATTAAAGTAAATTGGCTAAGGAGTACCTCTGGAGATAAGTCCTACATCAAATCAACAATTGAAGTCCAATGAAGTTGATTTAATGTAGGACTTATATCCAGAGGTATTCCTCAGGCAACGTACTTTAGTTATGTCGTTGAATAAAACCAAAGTCAAATCCCACAAAATAGATTTAATCTTGTTTCAAAGGTACAAAATGTTAACGTTTTCGATGCCCACTTGGGATCATCTTCAGACTAATATGAGAGCCCAACAAAATTACATGGTTTCTCATATTAGTCTGACGATGATCCCAAGTGGGCAATGAAAACGTTAACATTTTATACCTACCTTTGAAACAAGATTAAATCTATTTTGTGGGATTGGACTTTAATGAGTTTATTACTTTAGTTAGTTCACGTTCCTACTGAAGATGGCAGCTTAGTTGCCGAAATTCGTATTTAGATGCACCAATATCGCGGTGGTAAGAGGTTTTCAAAGGTTTATTTACTTAAACCATCGTCTCCTTCTACATTTTAGTGCATTGATGAAAACGAAATTTTGAACTGCCCTATCTCCGTAACGGTGCAATTTTAAAAAAAACAATTACTAGGTGATTTAGGGGTTAAATAACCTCAGCCATACGTGGTTAAAGTTTTTCGCACACGTTTAGGATTACCCTGTATAATAATATTAATATGTAAAAAATAATCTTCTTTGGAAAGTCATAACATACAATATTATTATCAATAATCCATTTACATTTGAAGTATTTTAAAATAGGTAAGTACAAATATATTAATAAGAGATACGAGGGTTGTTCATCATTTATTGTCCCTGGTATAGAAACAAACGACCTTTAGACATTTGAAACAACTTTATTTTTCAACATAATCCCCTAAAAGTTTAACACACTTTAATTTGGGGAACAGGCAAAGTCAGTAGGGTCAGATCTGATGAAAATGAGATTTCTCTAAAATTTCAAATCCAGCATTGTAAATAACAGCCATAGAAACATAGCTCTTGTGAGCTGGAGTGTTGTTTTGGTGGAAAAGATCGCCGCTTTTGCTTTATAGCCCCACGAACTTCTGGTATGAGTTTTAAGTAATAGTCTCCCGTTATTGTGGTAAATAATCAGCAATAAGGCCTCCCTTAGGATCCCAAAACACTGTTGCCATTATCTTTTCCGTCCATGAAGTCATACTCTGCCGGTTTGACTCTGCATCAAAGTGATGAACCCTGATTTCATCTACAGTTACAAATTTTTTCAAAAATCCATCCAAATTCCAATTCATTAATCTTAAATTGCTCGCAGCAGTGAGAAACCTGGTCCGCTTCTGATAAGCTGGCAATATTTTATTCCTCCCGCAAAATTTTCTCAGCGCTTCCAACAGAAAAGCCACATGTTTCAGCAATATATTTGACCGTAATACTCCGATCACTCAGTACCATATCGTGGACGTATGACAGGGTAGAATCGCTCAACACTCCGGACATGTCATTATAAATGTCCAGCTGTGATAAACCCTTCTATAGAAAATATTTTATTACAGCCTTTGTCTCGAATTTTGCCATTTCTACAAATTCACCAGAATCACCGTAATATTAAATGTATAACTTTTATAAAAAAGAAGATTTGCAACTGCAACTTGGCATATATTAATGACAATAACTGATGTTTCTAGGAAAAAAATTATTCAAATGTCGGTCAGTGCCTTCTATGCTAGAGACAATAATTGATGAACCATACTCATAATCCTTACTAGAGTTTAATTAATTGCAGAGCAGTAAAATGAAGATCGACAACTATATCTTAATAAATGTTTCTTCTGTGCAGTAATAAAATTGTCGTATAAATGAGTGAAAGTTAGGTTTCATAATTTGACATTCAGATTATAATTATTGTATTACATTGCCTAAGCAAAACTAGTAGTTAAGAAGCAAGAAGAAGCTCACCTTCTTGGAAAACAGTTACATTAATCTTAATATCTTTTATGCCCTCAAATCGTTTCCCTTTGAGATCAGTTTTCACTTTAGGAAAGAGAAATAATTCAATAAACTAATTTCAACAACCCTGTGTTTCATGATAAACGGCTTCCCAGTTAGATCAGAATAGGCAAGTGCATTATCATGCAACAAGAGCTAATATTTGCTCGAAATTGCAGTCGCACTCGTGCAATGCTCTGCAATCATCTGTTTGTTTGTTTGTTTTATTTAACGTCGGCCTATTTCTGCCACTATGGCTAACCACCGACGCCACTTCAACGTCGAATATACCATTTACTGTCTGTCCTTGACGTACAAATTTTTACGGATCACACCATATTTATCGAAAAAGGTTTTGGTTTTTTACTAACGAAGCTAGTTCCAACGCCATCTTACACATTGTTACCCCCTTCTTTGAAACATTTAAACCATTCACCCGCACTAAGTACGTTTCAACACAACTTACGTTTCTGTTGGAGTTTTCCCTAATTGAAAAACTTTTATATTTACTCGTTGCTCCATGACGACTGACAAATACACGTTTTACGCCCTATCGTCCTGCGCAGAAACTAAGAGCAGTTCGATCATCTCTCGACCACCCTCTATTCATAACACTGTGGATTATTATATACTGCTTTATTTTTGGTTTAATTTCACGTGACTCCAGTGTTGTAGCGTCAATCCGTGAATTAAATTGCCAAACCTCGTATATACTTTGTACAACGCCGACACGATATGACACCTACGAAACTTCGTTACCAGTGTTTATATAATAAGACAACTCTGACTGAAATGTCTGCAACAATTCTACTAGAAGGTATTATGCAAGGTTCGTTGAGTATACACTAGTGTATACTCAACGCACGTTGGGTATTATATATGACAGTATACTCGTATAATATTTATGAAAGGTAAATTAAACTTAGAACTCTTGTAAGCAAGCAAGCAAGAATTAGACAACACAAAATACACATGAAATAAGTGACATAGCATTCCTTGGTAACTATAAATTTTTAAATTGTTTGCTTGTCACACAGATTTTTTACTAATAATTAAATTCCAATAAGAAATACCTGGTAAATTTATAAACGTATTTATTATATTGCTAAATTATCCCTTTCGGATTCGCAGGCAATAGCCACAACTTTTTTATTTTCAATTCAACACGCTGTGAATGTTTACATATTTCGAATAATTAGGATACAATTTACAGTTTACCATAAAGTACCAAACCAGTATTACTTTTGTGGTCGCAACTTTTAGGAAAAGGTAAAATAGTTATAAAACAAATTGTATTCAAAATTGCTTACTGTTTCCTAATTTCAGGTGATGTTTCATATTTGTATATACAATGTAAACAAAATTAACCATTGTTAGTGAGCTAAATTCAACAGACCGCTTTGCAGATTGTTATTTTATTTCGATTACTGAAATTTGTGCATTTATTCTGAACCACTGAATTAGTATACTATATTTTGGTACCACCGGGTACCTAGCATCCCCAATAATTATTCTATCATATTATAAACTACCTGTTCTACTCCTCTTAGTTTATCAGTTTTGAAATAGTAACTTTTAGAATATTTTTCTTGTACTTAGTTTAGAGAGTAATATATTAAAATATGTATACGTAGAATTTGCATCCCTACAGTGGTGTCCATAATTTAGAAGTTATCTCGGCCTCATCATCAATAGCCTTTTTCGTTCCACTGTTGGGTGGTCTACAATTGGCTACAGTGGTCACCATAATTAAAAAGTTATCTCGTCCTCATCATCACCATCATCATCAATAGCCTTTTTCGTTCCACTATTGGGTGGTCTATAGTTGGCTACAGTGGTCACCATAATTAAGAAGTTATCTCGTCCTCATCATCACCATCATCATCAATAGCCTTTTTCGTTCCACTTTTGGGTGGTCTACAGTGGTCACCATAATTAAGAAGTTATCTCGTCCTCATCATCACCATCATCATCAATAGCCTCTTTCGTCCCACTGCTCGGCATTGGTCTCTTCTCTACCACGTGTTCCTCCTCGGCGCTAACGCTAAGGTAACGACAGAAATTCCATAGAAGATTTTTACCATTAAGATTCACGGCCAAATGCGGATTGGGAAATTGTGTGTGGTAGGTTGCAGCACAAGATTTCTATACGCTCCTTGGTAATTAATACTGGGGATACGAACCCAAGCCACACAAGGAGTTA
Organism: Limonius californicus; assembly: GCA_014611495.1. NCBI lineage: Eukaryota > Metazoa > Arthropoda > Insecta > Coleoptera > Elateridae > Limonius > Limonius californicus. The sequence continues at coordinate 5,980 of JABXWE010031011.1, forward strand.
TTTACATTAAACGATTTGTTGTGAAATTTAATATGTTGCTTTTTAACGATGACGAACATGAACAGCTTTTATCTAAATAAAATCGGTATGAAATAAACCATGTTTATGATTTTCAAGATACGGAAGTCCATGCAGAATCGTTAGCTCTCAATAACTTAGCTCCTCCTCGGCTGTTCGACATAATGTACAAAAATGGGAAATTTCCGTCAGACTGGCTCAAATCAATGTTTCTAATGTTGCCTGAAAAACCAAATGCAGGAACTTGTGAAGATTTTTTAAAGAGCCACCTGGAAACGTTCTTCCGCGTCATATAATCGCGGATATTTCGGCAATGCGAGATTCACAGCGGGCCGAATCAATTTGATTTCAAATCAGACTTTGAAACACGGGAAGCAATGTTTGCCTGCATGTCTTAATATAGAACTACATACCCAGAGCATCGTCTGATTCTCTTTCGATAATAAAAAGACCTTAGACAGCGTCCATTATCAAACAATGATTAGACTGCTTAGAAATATCGGACTTGACATAAAGGACATCAGAAGCATAGAAAATCTATAATGGCATCAAAACTCAAATAAACAGCTACCAGACAACACATTAACTGACAATAACGAAATGATAAGGAGAGTAAGACGGAGATGCTTACTTTCTCCACTCCTATTTACTGTACACATGGTAAAAAACTTTAAAAGTACTTCGTGCCATCGACGCAGGAGTAAAACTCAACGGAGTATTTGTGAATAATAAAAGACTTGCACAACCAACAAGATCTACAACGAATCTTTGATGCTACCTCGGATGCAAGTTCCTACATCTGGCTAAAAATCAATTGCGAAGCCAAAACTTATGATCGTTTCCCGAAAAGCAGTCAGAGCAGATGCAGTTAAAATAGGCATTAACGTAATTGAAGGAGTCCGCACCATTAGATATTTAGGAACACTACTGAACCAGTAATGCAATCCCGAAACAGAACTGAGCAAGCAAGATGAACGTTCATTAGAACGTCTGTGCAGTTGCCACCTGAACCTTGGTAGTGGATATCAAATGGTAAAATGTTACGCCTGGTCAATTCGCTTGTGCGGAGTTGAGCCGTGGACCTTTAAATCATCAGCAATCAAAAGACTTTAGACATGGACAGATCAAGTTCGGAATGTTGTGGTCCTAAGAGGAGCTAACGTTACTGAACGAGAACTCCTTACAACAATAAAGATAGGTAATGAAAATTGGAAATCTTGGTCGTGCACTTAGAGGTAATAGATATCAATTCCAAAGGCTGCTACTCAACAGACGAATGGAGGGAAGAAGAGGAATCGGTCGAAAGCACTCATCAACGATGATAAACATCAGAGCTTGGACCGTAATTGAAGGTTACTCTGCAGTCCGCCACAGAGCACGGAGTAAACAACAACAAGTTTAAATAAGAAATACAAGATGGCCGTCTGCGGACGTAACGGAGAGGAGAAGAATTTTGAAAGACTAATAGACCGATTTATGTATATTTCAAAAGGTATTTTAAAACATTATGTCGACGAAATAGTAATATAAATTGCAATGAATTACAAAAGGGATACATTAAATAAAATTAATAAAATGGCTGCGTCCTAAAGATTACCATGTAATCAAACAAACGAGAACACTTACAGATCCTAACAGATCATACCACACATGCAAAAGACCGCTATTCTATATTGCATTATCGTCACGAAGTGGATTTTGTCGTACTCGTAAGTGTGTCTAGTTTTAACAAACACTTTTAATTAAACAAGATCCTTCGATCTCTAAGTAATTTATTAACAATTAACGTTATTTACAAACTACTAAATTACATGCATGCTGAACCACCATATACTAAGCCTATCTAGAAACAGATGTAACCAGAACTTCCCTATGGAAGAAAGGAAATTATTGTTAATCAATTCTCCGTAAATTTGGATTCTGCGTAGCAATTTTTATAAACTCTCGCAAGTCAGTTGAAGAAAATTGAATAATGAGAGTTCTGTGACTAATACCTCCCTAGGAAATTCCCGAAAAATTATTTTGATTCGCCCATTTCGGCAGGATATGAACGTGCTTTATCACAACCTAAAGAACAGAAATTTATAAATTTATTGATGATCTTCTTCTTATAGAGCATCTCCGTTTTCAGAGAATGGTTATCATACTTATAGGAGAGAAATCGCTGCGTTTCATTAGAAATAAACATTCAAATAGTGAATTGAATACATATATGTGCTCTAGCGTTAGACTTACCTTTTATCATGGCGTAAAAATTATTAATTATTTACAGGTTATAAAATATGTTAATTAATGCACTACATAAACTCATTATCTTTTTACAGCTATTTTTTGAATGCTCCTAACCTTAAGAGAAAATTTTCATTTTTTTCGCAATCAGATTCTCCAGATTTTTCAGTTGAATGTCTGCAAATTAAAATTTCGCCCTATATATTCATTCCTATCAAAGACATCTCTGTTTGAAATCACACACGACCGACCTTACATTGACGTTTCGTATTGCCTCTCCTTGAAACACTTCTACGAACGTTCACGGCTTATAAGTGAAACAGTGTAGGAGTAGTTTGAAGGGTAGCGTTGTTATTTATTATCTTTATGTTTTTCAGAATAAGGGAAAACACGAATTGGAGAAACCTTCAATGTTATTTCTAGGCTACAGAGTAAATCCCTTTCCTATAAAGCTGTAGTGTGGGCGTAAATATATATTCGATACAGCCGTGGTTAACTAACAAATTCTCACAAAAAATTTACTGCGTTAAAGCGATTAATAATGCCTGCAGGGTGAAACCCTATTATAGACAACATAATTAATTTCAGAAACCACCCAAATCTTGAATAATTTATTTAAATGTTCCATCCATACGGTTTAATACGCGGTATTTTATTTAGTTATGTCAATAAAATATATAAGCATCCACAGAAATGCTTACAGCACGTGAGAACAATGTTCTTATAAAAATCGGGGAATCAAAGATGCTTCGGGTATTTGAAATAATAAAGTAATTATTGTATTACTGCAGACAAAGTTGTTTAATTTTACTTATTTACTAAAACATCCTTATTATTTACTTGTTACATATTCGTATATTGTTTGAAGCTTTCGCAGATTCTTGAATTATTAAGACTAATTAAAGATAAATTTTTGGCTTAGGCCGCGTCGTCACTTGGGTAACACCCAGCATAATCAAATAAGCCTGACCTGTTGCTTGACTGGCTGGACGATTGTCCAAATTGTTGTAAGTAGCCATATATACATTAAACAGGCCTGGTCTAGATGTTCTATGCGTTGGGACGAACAAGTATTTTGTTCTTAGTACATATATCCTAATTGCCACGACAAGAATAATTTCTCCTTACTCTTTGGGTGCCAAAACAAGGATAAGTACAAAGAGATCCAAAAAATGCTGATCTCCAGCGGGCTGTGGAATGAAAAGTCACGTCTTTCCTAGACTAGAGGAATGTTTATAATGTCAATTTCAGGTTAGGTTGTGTGAGCTGGAATTAAATAATAATGAAACGTCATTTTTAGGAGCAGAAATCTTTTATTGAGCAACAGTAAAAGAAATTAATAAACCTGAACTAATGTAATGATCACAACAAATGTTGAAAATGTCTGCCTTCTTCCTCCAAACATTTCTGAACTCGTCTTCTCATACCTTCAAAACCATTTTGTTAGAATTGAGGTGAGTTGTTAATTTCTTGACAGTTTTCTTCAATTCTAAGTTTCAGTTCGTTTAAATCATTAACGGAAGTTTTAAAAATGGTGTTTTTCAAATAGGGCCATAGAAAAAAGTCCAAAACAGTAATATCACAAGAGCGAGGGGGCCAGGGTGTTGCAGTATTCCTACTAACGATTCGATCATTAAAATATTCGCGTAAAAAATTAATTGTATCTGCAGCTGCATGAGATGTTGTCATCCTGTTGCAGAAAACCATCCCGTAGCTCATCATCGTGAATTTCATTTAAGAAAGGTTGCAATAATTCGTTCCTGTACCTTGCTGCAGTTAGCGTGCTTTCAAAAAATATTGGTTCAACTAACCTACGACGACTCATTCCAACCCAGACTCCTATTTTCTGTGGATGAAGAGGAGCTTTAATTGTAACGTGTGGATTCTCGCTACTCCAAATCCGCATATTCTGTGAATTAACATACCCATTAAGGTAAAAACAGGCTTCGTCGGTAAAAAAGGTTAAATTTAACTGGTCATTTTTGAGATTATCCAAAAACCAACGACAAAACTGAACTCTTTTTGGATAATCCTGTTCTAAAAGCTTGTCTCAATATTCTGTGGCATGTACAGTAACTTAAATCATCACCTTGCTGGCATAAATGTCTAATTAGTGTTTTTGGAGCCTCGTCAATTCGTTGTCTTACAGTTTCAATTAAAGCAGGTACTATCTTCTTTGGCCTACCAGACCCTTCTTTCCTTCCAACACTTCCAGTTTCTCGAAAATTGCTAACTAAATTCTTAACCAAAGCATAAAATTTTCGGTATGTAATAATTTCATTGGGATACCTCTCTCGGAATTCCACAAAACAAGGAGGAATCGAATAGGTCCGTTCTCCGTCATCTTGAAAGCCGTTCCGAAAGTATGATTCAATAATGAATGCTCTTTGAAATGTATTGAAATCATTTTAACAATCTGTCAGATTCGTATCAAAAAAAGATAACAAATTTATCTGACATCATAAACATTCCTTTACGTGACTTTTCATTCCACAGCCCGCTGAGGATCAGCATTTTTTGGATCTTTTGATACTAGCAAACAGGGGTTTTAGGCAGGGCAAACGGGGACGCCTGCCAACGGCGCCTAAAGGCAATAGGCGCCGTCTACCCTTTACCATTTTAAGAGGTGTTAATATTGTTGACAGCCGCCTTCAAATAATTATTATAATGAATATAATTGAGTCGCGGTAAAGGTTTCCAAAACTTATATTTTGAATCCTGGAGATAAATAAAACAATTAGAAATGTTTGCAATGCTCGACCAAACCACCTAATCCAGTGCATTTCAGGCACGGGTTTATACCAGTTTCTAGAAACCTCTATTTTCTTCTTCTTCTTCTGTGTGTAGGCCAATGGCCTGTTAATTACCTACAAGGCAGTAGGTTCTTAATGTTTCTCGGAACCTACAACTTGTATTTTTATCACTACTCCCTGGATGTTCATTATGTTGTATTTGTTCCCAGCTTCAATGAGCTCCCCAAAGCACACGCAGAAAACGGCATAAGTAATTTTTAAAGCCGCTAAACATTCTAAACCTGTTTCAGTAGCTTCTACAGCAAATTGTTTCTTCGTATTGTAGGAAATTGTGGTAGTAAAATTAACTACTCAAAAATGAATAGGGATATTGCACTGTAACTCTTAAAGGCAACACCAGTTGCATTTATAATAAAAAAACTACCAAATCAACAAAATGTAACGTCCTTTTTTGGCAATGAACATGAAAATTACAACAAAGGCACCTATAAAGACGAAATTTCACAATCGATTTCTCATAGTTTGGTCGGAGACACGATTTCCTGTAGCATTCTGGAGCACTTGCTGTAGATGTCGAGCAATTGAAAAAGGGTGCATTCTTGCATTAATTACCAAAAGTCGATCCTCACGAGGTGTTCTGATGCGAAAAGATCCACTTCCGGGCCTTCTTGCAGTCGTACCTGTTTCTCTAAGGTATATACTAATAACACTGTTAAACAAACATTTTGTGACATGGAAATTTTTAGGTACTTCTGATGTATTTCGGCACCCTAAAAACGAATTTAAAAACAGAATTTGCCTACACCCACGAATTTTTAGTAACAAGCATTTATATTTTGCAAGTATGCAACGTATGCACTTTGTGTAATGTATCAGCAGTGACGAATATACCGTGTTAAGACAAATACATTCCTGTCTATTACATGCAAGAAGTACACATCAAATCAGATATTGTGCATTAGTAGGCATTTACCGGCATATGAAGTTCCTGCATTTCCTATGTCGTGCCGCGAAACGTCGTTACTAACGCGTTTGTGTTCTACATACTTGATTTGCGTTTATTACTGTACTGTGATTGCTTGTGAATTAATAAGTAAGTACAAGGCCTAGGCAGTGTGTAAATAATGTCAACAGTTTTTGTTATGTGTGTGGGGAACTAACTTTAAAATCGCAAAAACGTACTTTCACCCCACTTGTACGAAGAACTTACGAACTTTATTTCGGAGTTACAGTAGGAGATAAACCATGGGCTTCTCACATATGTTGTAAGTCTTACAATGTAATACTTGCGTAACATTGTTAACAGGTTGGACGTAAAATGCGCTTTGCAGTACCAGTGGTGTGGAGAGAGCAGAAAGACCATGCCACAGATTGTTACTTTTGCCTCACTAACATTCTGGGCATCAAACCGAAGTCCACGTATACTGTGCAGTATCCCAACTTACCATCAGCTTTATCCCAAATCCACCAGAATCTTGGAATTTGGACGAAGAAGAACCTGAAAGTACCGGTGGTCCAACTGATGATATGCAAATCGCACAGGAAATTGACAATGATCCACTGTTTCAAGTCCCAGAATGTTCAACAGAACCATGTCTGATTTCACAGGTTGAACTGAATGATTTAGTTCGAGATTTAAAACTGACAAAATCACAGTCAGAACTTCTAGCATCGAGATTAAAAGGATGAAATCACCTCGAAGTTGACGTACATATAACTCACTTCCGAAAACGTCAAAAAGGACTTACATTGTTTCGCTCAAGAAGGAATTTGGTATATTGCACGGATGTTGACAACTTATTTCACGCTTTAGGACAGAAACATGAACCATGTAATTGGCGCTTATTTATAGATTCTTCAAAACTTAACTTAAAAGCAGTTTTGCCTGACAACGGCAATAAATACCCTTCTGTGCCTATAGCTCATGCCGCTCATATGAAGGGATCATACGAGAATATGCGATATCTCCTAGAACATATCCGGTATAATGACTATGAGTGGTCAATCTGTGGAAACCTAAAAGTGATTGCGCTTCTTCTTGGACTTCAGCTGGGTTATACAAAATACTGTTGTTTCCTATGTGAATGGGTCAGCCGTACGCGAGATCGCCACTATATACAGAAGGAATGGCCACTACATCAAGCACTAACTCCGGGGCAAAAAAATATTGCCAACGAACCACTGGTTGATCCTAAAAACCTATTTCTTCCACCACTGCATATTCAATTGGGCTCAATGAAAAATTTCGTTAAAGCACTAGATCGGAACGGAAGAGGGTTCTTGTATCTGAAACAGAAATTTCCGAAAGATAGTGAGGCAAAAATTTAAGAAGGCATATTTGTTGGACCACAAATACGAGAAGTAATGAACGATGGCGAATTTGACAACTTGCTGAATGAAGTTGAACTAAGAGCATGGAGAACTTTTACAACAGTTGCGTCCAATTTTCTTGGAAATGTCAACGCTAAAAATTACAAAGATCTTGTGACCGAATTACTTAGTGCCTACAGAGAAATGGGAACATGTCTTTAAAAATTCACTTTCTGGATGGTCATCTCGATTTCTTTCCAGAAAATTTGGGTGCCGTAAGCGACGAACATGGATAACGGTTCCAGCAAGACGTTGCATTTTCTGATGAAATTTTACAGAACATACGCCTTGTTTTATCCGTCACAAAAAAAGTTGATTTTTGTTTACCAGTATAACCTTTTAACTTTAACCTTTTCAAGACTTTTGATTGAAGAAAAACTTCAAATTAAAACATTAGGTAGCCCCACGCCGAATTTAAACTTAACACAAAAATGGATAGAAAAGCACAGAACAGGTGTTACAATTATCGTTTTTCTGCAGACTTATAAATTTATTCTTATATTTTAGACGGAGTAGTTTCTTTCTATCGCATGCTCTCTGAGAAGAGGTTAAAAAGCAAGTTATGAGTTATATAAACAAGTCCGACTTTAAAGAAATATCTGATATTATGAATATTTTAAGATTTTTGTTAAAAATTAATCTTGGAAGACTTTTATGGAAACACTGAGACTTCTAAATATTATTGTAACACCTATGACAGCCGCTGAAGCTAAATGTTGCTTCTCCACATTAAAGCGTGTAAAAAGCCTTTTACGAAACACCATGCTAAATTAATAATTTTGAAAAAAAAATTGCGGACAAATTTATTTCAATGAAAAATCGACGAGCAGAATTTCATTTTAAAAGTTAAATGTGTTTGGATATTTTTTTTTTGTTAAGTAATAACTAATTCGATGACTAGCTTACATTGTTGTTTGAAAGTAATTTACAAGAATGGATTTTATAAACTTTTAACGTGTTTTTAAGAACTTCACGTTAATTTCAGATGGGTATCTTTTTATAATAACGTACGAGGGTTGGAACTTTAATAGTGGCAACTATTTATTTACTACTGATACAGAAGAGATACGTGTTACCAAGTTTTACTGTCCTTCAAAGTAGTCACCAGCATTGTGTACAACCCGTTGCCAGCGATGTGGAAATCGTAGGATACCTTTAGCAGCGTCTGTTGTGTTGATAATTCGAATGGAGCGGTCTACTGCCTGAAGAATCTCTGCAACGAATGCCATGGTTCCTTCATCTTAGGAATCAAGTCAAAGTCACAAGGGCTTAAGTCCATGGAGTATTGTGGATGGTACAACATTTCCCAGTCTCATCGATCGAACAAATCAGCCACAGCTTGCGCTGCATGCGGCCAAGCATTGTCCTGCAAAATGACAGGTGGGTTCTGCAGAAAGTGTCGCCGCTTCTTTCTCAAAGCTGGTCGCAAGTTGTGTTCCAAAAATGAACAGTAATACTGCGCATTGACGGTCTTCTGTGTGGGAACGGTATGCGTTAGGATAACACCGTCACAGTCATACACGAGAATCACCATAACTTTCACATTGCTGGGTTTCTGACGAACTTTCGATTTTCGTGGTGACCCGTAATGACGCTATTCATTCGATTGACGTTTCAGTCCATGTCTCATCCAGCGTAATGATACGGCGTAAGAAAACCTCTCCTTCTCGCTCACAGCACTCGAGGTGGTTACGAACAGCGTCGTATCGTACCAATTTCTGCATTTTCGTCAAATCATGCGGAACCCATCGTGATGCAATTTTTTTCATGCCCAGGCATTCCTTCAGAATGTGAAGCACAGTCGTATGCGCTAATCCTGTTTCTCGTCGATCACCGTCCAGTAACGCGGCTAGAGCATACACTTCTTCTTCACTGACGCCATAGATTAGGTATTATATATTATTATAACTGACGCTAGGACGACCTGGCCGACGCATGTCTGCCACATTTTGGCGTCCCTCGTCGAAGGCTTTTACCCACCTTGCCACTGTTCTGTAAGGCAATGCAGATTCCCTGCAAGCCTCTTGAAGACACTGTCGTACTATACGACCTCTGGCACATTCAATCTTCATCCAATTCCGTTGTTCCTGTTTCGAAAACATCGTGACAACACTACATTTGACCGCCAGCTAACACAAGGCTTTGTTCTTCTCGCCAGTGCGCATGCGCGTGATGTGGGAAGGGAGAGTCCATTTGCTCCGAGGTAAGATTGGTATGTACCTAACTAACGTGTGGTATAAGCGACATTATTTGGTTTTGTTGCATGGCGTCTCTACAGCAGTGTTGCCACTATTAAAGTTCCAACCCTCGTATACAGGGTGTCCCAAAACTCCTGGGACATAGAGCTACCACGTATTCTAGAGGTCAAAAGAAGTCGATTGGACCCAACTTTGTCGTATACATACCAAATTGTACCGTTTGCCCGTGAGAGGAGTTCAAAGTTTACTTAAAAAATCACATTTTTGTATGCTGTTCAGAAACGTGTGAACCAATTTTAATGAAATTTGGTACCTGGGCACTTCAAAGGAAGCCACTACTTTCAGTAACGAAAGAAACCCAAAGAA
>JABXWE010031012.1:0-13371 GCA_014611495.1 Limonius californicus
CATATGGGGAGCGTTAAAAACAAAAGTATACGAGGAACAAATTAATAATGCTGAACAACTGTGGGACAGAATTCAAAATGGTGTAAACGCACTACGAGAAAACGACGATGTTTTAAGAAGGGTGCATTTCAATTTTTTACGTCGTGTTGACCTCTGCATCAATGAAGGTGGAGGTCATATTGAACATTTGTTGTAAAAAAGTTTTATTTTTGTGTCTACGGCCAACTAAATTTTGTAATACAATTAAACCTGCAATAATAACATCGGTTATCAGTGTTTGAGTAAATATTTTTTTTCTTCGAAACTATACGAATTACGGAGTTTTTACAAGAGACAAAAAATGAAGCTAATGAATGTCTTGACCTTAAAAAAAACAGAATCGTATCATCATCCTTAAAAAAATTCTGAACAAATTTATCAGGGGGTGGTGGTGGTTTTAACCCTTTCCCAATTTTCTTTGGGTTTCTTTCGTTACTGAAAGTAGTGGCTTCCTTTGAAGTGCCCAGGTACCAAATTTCATTAAAATTTGTTCACACGTTTCTGCACATGCATACAAAAATGTGATTTTTTAAGTAAACTTTGAACTCCTCTCACGGGCAAATGGTACATTTTGGTATATGACAAAGTTGGGTCCAATCGACTTCTTTTGACCTCTAGAATACGTGATATCTCTATGTCCCAGGAGTTTTGGGACACCCTGTATACAGCAATAACACTGATTTCTCTATAGTAATCAAAGCGTACATCCTACATGCAAAGTTCGACAATTTTTAACAAGACATACACTCTCTGTACTTAGTTATTAAAACAAACATTTTAGATACTTGACGATTTCATTACATAATTAAATTTATGGAACAGTGTGCTGACATTAATTATTATATAAGTAAATCTATATCAGCAGGACTCTTGGCTGCTATACATGCTACAATAGACAATAGTTCAAATATTTAGTTACAGAATTAGGATATAAAGATTTAATGACAGCTCGTATACACCAAGATCCACTTGAAGTTCGTATAATATTCATAATTAGAGTAAATTGCACCCATGCAATTTGAAAACTAATTAATCTGGCTTAAAATACAAACTGCTATACAACGAAATAATAGTATAAATAATCTGAATTTGTACCTTAAAATTTACTCTTTAAGTTTTGTTGGTGTAATTGGCTCGAAAATAGATTAAATAAATACCTAGGTAGTATACAGAAACATTAAAATACGTATTAATACTTTTAGCAGTTCTTTGGATTAATGAGAGCAGCTTATGGTGATAGTTCTCATCCCGAATCTTACCAAGTAGCTCAGATTTTTAAACTGACGTCCTTGTATTCCTTAATAAAGGCACCTGGGGGTAGTAATATTACAGGTGGTAACATGTTAAAATCTCTGGTGAAATCCAAAGACATTCTCAAAACATCTCATGCCTCTCTAAAAAACGAATACTTGAAAAAACTTGTAGATGGTGATAAACATGCTAGATTAAAGAATTACCATTTTCTGACAATTTGTTATGTTCATTTCAAATTTGCCACTACACTTGTATTAAGTCCGTAATTTTATTGCCGCTCCATAGAAATTAATAACGTTATTTGAATTGCAATTGTATGTTGGATACAGTTGGTTATTTTGCGTTTTTCTAAGATTGAGTTGTGTTGACAAGAGTTTTGTTAGTAGGTATTTTTCGTTCTGAAATAATTTATGACCAAATGAGTCCCAGAGCTGTTCAAGGTTTTTTTGCCTTTGTTAAACAGTGTTTAGGAATAGTTTCTCGGCTTCTCCCGAAGGTCACACGTGTTAATTTTCGTTCTAGAACATTTCATCACATGTAATATGGTGCAATTTTTGTGGGAAACGTGCAGATTCCCGTTGCGTTTTTACAAGCAGTCAGCCTTAGACCTTTCCTGGCTCCGGACTTTCCCAAAATTACATCTTCAGGGGAGGGCCGTAAATATATCGAGTGCTGCAAGTGGCGGCTTTTGGGTTTTTTTTCGAGGGGTATACGTTGTGTGTTCCGTCTCGCTGTTTTACCAAGGGGTATTAAACAGAGCATCAACTACTGCCGGATTTAAAAGAAAACACTGGAGTCATCCACAGTAAAGGCAATTCCTTGTGAATTGACCGATCGCCGTTTGGCGGATTAATTTCGAATCCAGCTCCCGTCGCTCTGCGGTTACCGTTGGTGCGAGGAACGCATCCAAGTTCCGGGCCCCTGGCTGTTGACTTTATTCAACCCAGACTTCAGGGTCGTACCTCTAGATTTTCAACATCATCCCGTCAACTCTCCGGAATTGTGCCTGCCTCCACCGGAACTTAAGGTAAAAACAGACCAGTTTTTGTGTGTGGTGAACTTACGCGCGACTTGCAAAATTTGACCTATTTAAACTTTGTTTTGTTGGAACAAAAAGCGCCCTTAAGTCGCGAACTGTTTTTATTTGCACTAATATTTGTAACAAGTGATTTCGTTTATATTGTATGATTCCTATATACTCGACGCCACTGACCACGCAGAGTTATTAAAAGATTTTAAATACCGTTGGCCATGGGCGGCGAGTTCCCCCTTTCTTGGACGTTCAAAGTACTCTGTTGTAATCTAGAATTATAAAATCACTTTTGCCTGTCATTTTGTTTGTGTAAGAATTTTGCAAGCTCCAAATATATAGGAGGAGGCACAATAAAGGTAAGGTCCATTCCCATAAGCTGTTCGCTTCTCGGCCTTCCACGAGGACCTACAATCAGCTGGATTTGGAAGGTTGCGCCCACTTATTTTGACTTACCCCGTAGTTCTTTAAAAAGTTCCATCTACGATGCTTTTAACAATATTAAAAAAATATTGAAATTATTATACTTACACGATACTGTTAAAAATGATCTGAAAAGAAATGCACTGTTAGCAATTCTATAAGCAGTCGCAACATCAGGAAAGTTAGCAGGATATGTAGGATGTGAAAGTTATAAGAAACACGTAATTAAATGAGTAATTTTTGACTTTCTGTGCAAAAGAAGAGTATCGAAAAAGGCTTGCAGAAAAATCGAAACGGCAAGAGTATGCTAAATTGTCCGAACTCATAAGTGTTTGCTATGGAAGACCTTTATTTTTAAATTTTGTATAATCACTGTAATGTTAACTAGGTTTAATAGATCTCAGAAGAAATTTCTTGAATATAATCGGAATTTTCAGTGTAATATTTACCTACTTTTCAGTGTCTCTCAGATCTAATCTTTTTATACACTAGCAGTTCTAGTGCCCGGCTTGGACGGCACTCCTGCGAGATTATACCGTGGGTCTCTTTCTTCCTCCTCTGCATTATCCCGTTGGTTTTACTAATTCATTGTGCGTTTCAATTTTACTGGCAAGATAACTTACAAGATACATACATTATCCTGACTAGGTTTTCTGCAGTTTTCCTAGTCTGTACACGTGAATGCCGGGGATAAATAATTACAAGTCAATCTGCAGCCGAAGTTTAACTTTTAATCAATAAATATAGTCAATTTGTACGAAGTTTTATATATCAAATTCAGCTACTTAAATTACAAACTTGTACTAGGGTGTATTGTTTAATTAGTTTGTGAAAATGTTATGTACTTGTTCATTATCCTTTGATAATATAATTCGTAAAATTTGAATAACTTACTTGAAATAGTAATTTCCCAATTATATAAATAATTGAGTTTTAGTAATTGATATACGACGGTTTAACACAGATTTATTTGTAATGTAAATATTAGGAAGTGACAACACCATACAAAGGGGGTGGAGTTTGGTTTCCATGCATCTTGGCTAGACTAAAGGAATGTTTATGATGTCCGATAGAATAGTTATCTTTTTTATTTTATACGAATCTGACAGATTATTAAAATGATTTTTAATACATTTCAAAGAGCATTAATTATTGAATCTTACTTTCTGAACGGCTTTCAAGTTGACGGAGAATGGGCCTATTCAATTCCTCCTTGTTTTGTGGAATTCCGAGAGATCAACATGGGGCAGTCGTGGTAGTGTTAAAGTTGATATTTTAAAAAACAACTTAACGATGAAGAAATAGTTTGTAAAATAGACTCCCAACCTAAAAAAAAAAGAAAAGAGCGCGAGAAGAAATGGATGCGAAATTACCACCCCCGATGAACTTTGATGGCAATATTGCAGAAAATTACCGAAAATTCAAGCAGGCTTTTAATATCTACATGACAGCTAGCGAGAAAACGGGAAAACCAGATGAGGTAAAAATCGCAATTTTGCTAAACACAATAGGTGAAGAAGCTGTGGAAATTTTTAACAACTTCACTCTTGTTGAAAAGGATAGGAAGGATTATAAAAGAGTTGTTGATGAATTTGACAAATACATGAGCCCCAAGAAAAATGTAATCTATGAAAGATTCCTATTCTACAACAGGAAACAGGAAAACGGAGAGCCCTCGACGTGTTTCTTCAAGACCTATAGAAATTAAGTAGCAGCTGTGAATTTAGTGATGTTACTGAAATGGTGCGAGACAGATTGGTGTTAGGAATACCCGAATACATGATAAAGCGCTCCAGGAAAAACTACCGAGCCAAGAAAATTTAACATTAGTCAGATGCACTGAATTATGTCGAGCTTTGAAGTCACAAAGGTGCAAGTGAAAAATCTCCAAGAAGGGGTCAAGATAGAAAAAATAGAGTACAAGAGAAGTAAAAAGAAGAGCACTGACAAGGATTTCTACTGCTGAAGATGTAAAACGAAATACCAACCTAAGAATTGTTCAGCATATGGCAAAAAATGCGAAAAGTGTGGAGTACACAACCATTTAGCTGTGGCATGCAGATCCAAAATCAAGGGGAAAGTAGCTGAAATAAAAGAAGAGGAAGAAGATTTCGATGAGCTGTACATCGCTTGCTTAAAGGTGAACGAACTAACATCAAAGCCGAAAGAAGAATGGGTTCAAGTGGTGAGCGCAGAAAATACAAGAATACTGTTCAAACTGGACACAGGTGCAGAGGTCAGCATCATTAACAGGCACGATTTCGAGAAAATTTCTGAGTAAATGCCAGCACTTCGGAAAAATCTAAGACCAACTGGCACTATCCTTGAAACGTAGAGGTACAATAATAAAACCCCTAGGTAAAATTAGATTCGCATGTTTAGTACAAGACAGGCGTTATTTAATTGATTTTGTAATAGTAGATGGCAATAGTAGGTCACTTGTTCAGTATTTACTAATAATGGATCAGAAGTTTTTTGGTCTGACACGAAGGGACGTACGTTAGGCGTAATAACTTGCGGGAAAAGATTGATTTTCTTCTTTCATGAACAGGCATAAGGCTACGTTAAGTTTGCGGAAGCCTACTGGAACCTCCATAGCTAGAGCAGTCGGTTTTAACAGAGAAAACGTATCAGAATTTTTTGATTTACTAGAGAAGACTACGGAGGAAAAAAATTATGATCCTGGTCAAATATACAACGTAGATGAATCTGGGTTAAGCATTGTACAATCTCGATGTCCAGAAGTAGTTTCTATGAGAGGCAAGCCACAAGCCACTTACGTCAGCAGAAAGAGGCTTTTTAGTGACAATTGTACTAGGCATGAATGCTGTAGGTAACTTTGTGCCACCGATGATCATCTTTCCTCGCAAAAATTCAAGCGAACAGTTAAAAAATGGGGCGCCTGCAGGATCCCTGTTTGCTTTTCATCCCTCTGGATGGATTCAAACAGATTTATTTACAAAGTGGTTCGACCATTTCATAGAAAAAACCAAACCTTCAGCAACGAATCCAATACTGCTTGTGTTAGATAATCATCACACCCATATAAGGAACCTAGATGTGGTACTCAAAGCAAAGAAGAACTTTGTAACAATTTTATGCTTACCACCACACACCACGCATAAAAGCAACCTCTCGATAAGACCGTCATGGGAGCATTAAAACCTTTTATAATGAAGAGGTGAGAATTTTCATGCGAACAGAAAATCGTGCAGTAACACATTTTGATGTCTGCTAGTTATTAGGAAGAGCCTATCTTAAAGTGCAGTCTGGGGAAAGAGCTGTCACGGGTTTTAGGGCAACTGGAATCTATCCGGTAAGAAGAGATATTTTCTCGAACGAAAAGTTTGCAGGCGAAGTACAAAAAGACCATGGAAATTTAACTGCTGATATTGGACCTACAGATGTGGCAAACAATATTTCTATCAATGTCCTTTCTAATGATATAGTTCCAGTGCCAAAATTAGTAAAGAAGATAGGAACACGTGGAAGAAAATGTGGATGTTCCAAAATAATTACATCCACACCTGATAAGGAAGAATTAGAACAATCGATTAATCTTTCACGAGAAAAAGTTACTCGAAAAATAACTGATGAAGCTGGACCTAGTGGAATAAAAACTAAGAAACTTAAACCCAGGAAAGAATGTGTCCCCTCTAGTTCTTCTGAATCTCAATCTGAAATTGTAGTTGATGATTCATCTGGTGATGATCTTCCATTAAGCTCTTATACTACGAAGCCTCACAATGAAGATGCACAATGTATTTTTTGTCAAGAAAACTTCTCCATGAGCCGAAGCAAAGAAATATGGGTGATGTGTGATATCTGCAATGGATGGGCTCACGAAGAGTGTACGACTGCTGAAGGATATATTTTCGTATGTGATTTTTGTAAATAGTTATCTACTTTGTTCCCTACAATAAAAGTGTTGATAAATATTTTAGAGTGATGTTGCGTATTTTTGCTCTATTTCATATTACCCTACATGCCTATTCCATATTAACCTCCAGTTTTATTCATCGATTAAAAATTCACTTTTTTTAATTTTTTATAGCAAATTTACAAAAACAATTTTTTTTAATTTATTGAATGTTACTACTAGAAGACAGTATAAGGTGTTTATTATTAAAATATTATAGTCTTTAACACCTTAGGGTTGAGTTTATGGCGGTTTAAAGAATGGGTATTCCATATGTACCGACTTTACTCTACTGAAAATTTTATGCTTTGGTTAAGAATTTAGTCAGCAATTTTCGAGAAACTGGAAGTGTTGGAAGGTAAGAAGGGTCTGGTAGGCCAAAGAAGATAGCACCTGCTTTAATTGAAACTGTAAGACAACGAATTGACGAGGCTCCAAAATCACTCCACACATTTGTAGTAGTTATGTTGAAGCTGTAGTACAGCTGAATTTGAATTTGGCGCGCTAAGCAAGTGCAGCATAGGTGGCGCGGGGGAAAAGAGAGAAGAAGACTAAAAAAACCCCAAAAAAGTTGTTATTTTTATGCTGGTGTGAATACGAATAAAACGCTTAATACTTATGTGGTTTTATTTTTGGTCAATTACGGTCAACCTACAATCTTCAGGTGTGGGATTTAGAAGGTTACGCGTTAGTTAGACGGAATAAGCAGCAATTACTTGGAACATTCAAGATTAAAAACCCTAACCTAAAAACATGGCGAACAATTACGAAATGCAAGATTTTGAATCGTTTTATCAATCCCAAGTACAAAACATTAGTGGAGACACTACTGAACATCCAGGAGGCACGGAGGAATCAGGAACCGGATCTTCAGAACAAAGGTCGCAAACGGCAAGTAAAGCCTCGTACACATTAGCGAGCCGTTGCATGTAACGTAACTGTTACTGTAATCAAATTTTTTAGTGTAGACGCCTTGCGAACCAAGCTCGCAAACGCACCATGACCGCGCTTCGTATCATGAGCTGCGAGCCAGCGCTCGCAGTGCGCTTGTGGACGCCAAGTGTCTTTATTGTTGATGTGTACGTTCCTCGAGCCACGAGTACAGCTGCGAGTGCTTGCTTGCTTGCTTTGAAAGAGCGAGATCTAGGACGCGGTTTTCCATGCATCTCTATGCACTTAGGCCATATGGCCCATTGTTCACCCTAACTAAGAATTTTGCCTATCTGGGGTAATTCCAACTCCAGTAGTGATTTTTAACGTGTCACACATCGTAGTGGCACGGGACCTACGGCTTTACTTCTTATCCGACAGAAGACGCATTTTCAGATTTTTCCCCGCTAGAAAAATCTCGCCGACCTCAGCCAGGTTCGATCCCGCATCCCTCGGATCTAAAGGCAACCGCGCTAACCACTAGACCACCGAGGCCGGCGCTGCGAGTGCTAGTATTTTTTATAATTATGGAGTGGAACGATGAGAACTATCTGAATTTAATTGACATCTACGAGAACACACCAATTCTGTGGTTTCCAAAAGACAAAAATTATTAAAAAACCTCTGAAAGAAGATGCTTGGGCTGAAATTGGTGGTGCTATGAATACTAATGGATAAGAATATACGCAGCACTAGAAATCATATCATGCGATACAGCACACATGTTTTCACTCTGAGCTCACCACGAATGCTGTGGATCTCATCCGTTGCAGTTGGTTACAAGACGATTATGGACGTACCGTCCACATTAAGAAGGGGTTACAGTAACCGTTACGTTACATGCAACGGCTCGCTAATGTGTACGAGGCTTAAGAATGAATTTATGAACACAATACAAGCCCTCATTGAACAAAATAGTCGAATGCTTAGCATGCTTCCGCTAAATCAAACAGCTAGTAATACCAATACAAATATTAAGAATTTCAATGTAATACCAGATTTGTCAAAAACCATCCATACTTTCGATGGCGAAAAAGGAACCAGTATAGCAAAACTCTGGCTCCAGGGAATTGACAACATGTCCCTGCTTCACTCATGGCCAGAAGCATTCACTTTTCAAACTGCCAAAAGTCATTTGGGGCGGGGATGGCTCAGTGGTAGAGAGCCAAGCTTTGGATATAATAGTCCAAACGCTTCCCGGTTCGAATCTCGCCAGGGTAGGAAATTTTTCTAATTCCCTGGGTGGTCGGTACTGGGTCCCGGTCTCCATTTGCCATTGGGGATCAAATTAATGGCACTCCTCGAATTACGGTCGCATTAGAGGAACAACGAGACCATAAACAAAAACATTCAGACACCACAGCAGGTTAAGCATGGTTACGCACCAACACGGTAACCCGCAGAGCCGGGCCCTGTTGTGCATTCAACTCAGCAAATGCAGCAAATGATACCAAAGAAACCAAACCTGATTCAAGTAAATTAAATTTTAGGTGTTTTAATTGCAACCAACCAGGTCATCGTGCACCTCAGTGCTCGAAGCCGAAGAGACCACCAGGCTCCTGTTACATTTGTGGTTCCACAAGCCACATAAAAGCTACTTGCCCGCAAGCTGGTAGACAGCAGTCAACCCGAAGACCTAGGAATGTAGAGCAGCCTACCGGGGTGAATGACAACTCTGTCGTAGCATCAACACGCAAAGGTTCCACCAGCTCAACAGTATCAGTCGTCACCGACACCACTTATATTGCGGACGTAGGAGCAAACAAACAAGTTTATGAAGTACCTGTTTCCTTAAAATTCAGAATTAATGATGATGATTGTGTTATTAATGTTCAAGCTCTTTTAGACACGGCTAGCCGTATAAGCTTGATCAAATCATGCTATTTACCTACAAGTATTATTAATAAAGACACCAGTGCATGTCACAATTATTTTGGTATTAATAGTAGCAAATTAGATATTGTAGGAATTTATGACAAAAATGTAATAATAGAAGATTTATGTTTGCCTACTAGATTTTATGTTGTATCAGATGAAACCATGAAATTTCCAGCTATCTTAAGATGGGATTTTACTAGTTTACCAGACCTTAAAATCACCTTAGGGAAGTCGTTGACAATTGAGCAAATTGATAATTCACCTTTGCTTGATGAGTTTGTCAATTCAATTATACAGATTGATTATTCTACTAATAATTCAATTTCTTTAAACATTAACCCCGATCTAGAGCCTAAAACTAAACTCAAACTCGAAGAAATGTTCACTAATAGTTACTTAGATATTGAGAGACCTCAAAATCCTGACATTTATCCTGAAATCATAATTGTTTTAAGTCACGATCAACCTTTTTCTGTACGACCTCGTAAGTTATCTTGCCAAGAGAAGAACCAATAGCAAACAATTTTGGGCGAATTATTAGAAAGAAAAATTATAAGAGAAAGTAACTCCCCTTATTGCAGTCCCATAGTTCTACGAACTAAGAAAAACAACAGAGGTGTTCGATTATGCATAGATTACCGAGCACTAAATAAACTAACTGTTAGAGACCATTATCCAATCCCCTTCATAGATGATCAATTAGACTTGTTAAAAAATAAAATATATTATACTTGTTTAGACCTAAAAAATGGATTACACCACGTAAGAGTTGCACCCGAGTCAATAAAATACACTTCTTTTATCACTCAGTTAGGCCAATACGAATATGTGAAGATGCCCTTTGGATTAACTAATGCCCCATCAGGTTTCCAAAGATACATCAATGAGATTTTCAGAGATCTAATTCGAAACCAGAAAATATTAATCTAGCTAGACGACATTTTAATAGCTACAACTTCAGTTGAGGAACATTTAGATGTTTTAAACTGCGTATTTAACCTTTGCGTAAAAAATCTATTGGAGTTTAATATGGAAAAATGTTTCTTTTTGCAAAATCAAATAAGCTATTTAGATTATTTAATGAATGAGAGTGGCATAAAACCAAACCCTGAAAATGTCCAATCTGTGAAAGATTACCTGATACCACACAATGTTAAGAAAGTTCAAAGATTCATAGGTTTAATTTCTTATTTTCGTAGATTTATTCCATCATTTTCCTTAGTGGCAGAATCCTTATACGATCTACTGAGGAAAAACTCTAATTTCAATTTTAATGAGAAAGAGCTAATTGCCGTCAATGAAATAAAAAAAGACTTACAGAAGCTCCAACCCTAGCAATCTATTCCCCAGACTTATTAACACAATTACATTGTGATGCTTGTCAAACTGGTTATGGCGCAATCTTGCTCCAGAAACAAACTAATGGAGTATTTCATCCTACATTTTACTTCAGTAAAAGGACATCCCCTGCAGAATCAAAATTTCACAGCTATGAACTTGAAATGTTATCAATCGTGTATGCAGTAGACAAATTTAGAGTGTAGTATTTTTATTCTCAATTGGCACACCTACCTGGAGAGGCTTAGTTCGTAACACCGGATTAAGCATGTCGAGTGTACTTACCTCGTTACTGGACCTAGCGCAGGGTCGTATTTAGAATTACAAGGCCTATTAACAGAAACAAAAATAAATTGCTCCTTACAATTTTCATAATTAAGGATAATTTGACGATATACATTTGCACACATTAAAGTCGATACTAATTAAATAATTATCCCTTGTCCGCATTATTTATATTTACAGGGAGAATACCTAATTTAAAAAACAACCAAGACTTGTGGAAAAATTGTATTCGGCATGTTGTTACTATTGAACAAAAATACACGTTCGCCAGAGTTAATCCTTTAGTAATAAATTTGCATAATGATAGCAGCGATAGTGATAATGGTTTTGATTTTAGTGAAGAAGAACAAGATTAATTTTGAAAATGTTTTTATAATATACTAAAATACTATACCTGGAATTGTGTGAAATTCATTTTACTATAGTAACAGATTGTAATGCAATTAAATTGGCTTTCAATAAAAGAGAAATAAATAGAAGAATTGAGAAATGGGCGTTAAGACTGTCAAACTATACTTTAGAACACCGGGAAGGTAATCGAATGAAACATATTGATGCACTAAGCCGATCCAATAGTATTTTAGTTCTTGTAGAAAACACTTTTGAACAGAATTTATCCATTCCTCAGAATCTAGACCCTGAAATTATCGCTATAAAAAGTCACTTGGAAAACGCTGAAGATAAGAAATTTGAAATGCGGAATGGCTTAATCTATAGGAAATTAAACAAGAAAACCCTTTTTTATGTACCCAAATCAATGGAGCATAATGTAATTTCAGTTTGTCATGATAAAATTGGTCATGTAGGTGTCGATAAAATAACAGAGTATTTACTGCGAGTATAGGGGAAGGGAGGGTAAAGTGAAACGGTGGGGCAAAGTGAAATGCAATAATTAAAATTAACAAAGTGGTGCCATCGTTTGGTTCTAATATCAACTGTTACCCAACCAGTATGCATTCGTTGCTGCACTATATTCATGGAACTTCAAAACGGTATTGTTTCGTTTTGGCGGTAAATATGTGATTTTCCTGTTTTTGTTGTAATATTTGGAGGTAAGTGCCGATGGTGATACTTTTTCCTGTTACGTGCTGGTTTGATTTAGATACGTGCGTATGATAACCTTATACAATAGCCGCATTATCATACGCAGTTACAGTTTGTTGGTTATGTTTTAAAATATTTAGGCGGTGTTTTTAAATTTATGCGAATGTGGGGTAAAGTGGAATGCCGTCTAGGGTGCAAAGTGAAATATTCTACTTTACCCCTTAATTATTTTATTTCAATTTACAAAAGAAACTATTTTGTTCTTTTATATTATTTTTATTGTTGTTTTAGATTAACCTTCCGGAACTGGCGCCTCGTCTGAGAGACCCAAGGGTAGAATTTTTTTCTTGGTTAAATAGTGGGGGAAGCTCAAAGTGCGTTTGTCCGTGTAGCTTTCTTATTCTATCTTAGTTACATTGTGGCAAGAGAGTGTAGTGGATGGTGTTGTACTTTTCAAGAAAAAACTGAATTCGGCCTGTGAGACGAGGCGCCAGTGTTCACGCTACATAAATAGCAATAAAGTGGGCTTTTCTGATTTGGTGTTATCTTGTGCAATTATTACAATTTTTAAGTTGGTAAGTAAATTTACCACTGAAATTTCGCTACTGTACATTGAAATACATAGTTTTAATGCAGATAATATGGATTACGAAAAAGAACAAAGGCGGCTGTAGCAGTTGTTAGAAGACGTAGAGCCCGCGTCGGATATAATATTTGATGACGAATCCGACAACGATGAAGAAGATGTAGTTGAAGAGCTCTTGGACTCAGACACCTGTTCTGAACAAGATGGAGATGAAAGTGAAGACGAAGAACCTGTACCAAAAAAAGCAAGACTACCTTCATTTATTGCTAATGATGGAACAAAATGGAGAAAACATTATACGAAGAGAAATGTAAGAACGCGGCAAGCACACATAGTTATACGGCTTCCTGGAGTAAAAGCGTGTGCAAAATCTGCAAAAAATGTTTTGGAATGCTGGATCCTCTTTTTTTCCAAAGAAATATTAAATATAATTGTTGAGCAAACCAACAAGTATATTTCGAAATGTTCCGAAAACTATTCGAGGGAAAGAACTGCAAGGCCTACCGACGTAGTTGAAATTAAGGCACTCATTGGCCTTTTATATCTAGCTGGCACCAATAAGAGCAGTCGTCTTAATGCCTAAGACATTTCGGACAGAAATACATTTGGTGTTGAAAGATTCTGGCTAACGATGTCGAAAGAACG
>JABXWE010031015.1:0-16571 GCA_014611495.1 Limonius californicus
TATATATATATATATATATATATATATATGACAATACATGTCGATGAGACGTTGCTACAAACTGCAACACTCTTAAATCCATTACTTACTGGCTGTTGTATATATGAAAGAGGTTATTTCACCGAAATGACCTTATCAATGAATAATAAAATAATATAATATAATAAAATATAAACAAATTTTTATTTTCGGTCAGTTCTATACATCTACATATTGTTTATAAAAAATAATAATTTTTTTTATTTATATTATTATTAAATATATATATACATATCAAATTATTGATATTGCTAAACTATTTATCAAATAAACAGAATTTTTTCCCACGATAAATATCTAACAATTCATGAGTCCAAAAATCGTTTACTATACTTCGTTTTTAGGTAACTCTGAATTTAGAGGAACTGATCGTAGATACAGCTACAAAAATAGAAAAGATGGAAGTTTATTAGGAGCAGCCCTAGATGGCGGAGAAAATGTAGGCGACCCTTTTATTGTAAGTTTGATTACAAATTGCAGTTCTATTTTATATTTAAATTTGTTTATTCTGCATACGAAGGTTAAACACCAGAATACTGTAGCACCATCTAAAAATCTACCACTGCAAAAGTTATTTAAGACAGTATATAATAATTTTAGAAGGCAGAACCGCCCTAGTAAAATAATACACAACCTTAAAATTAAGGTGATATGTAAAGCCTGTATGACACGGCACAGAATTTTGTACAAAATGTTGTTCAAAGTTTTGTTTAAAAGTTTGTACAAAATTCTGCAAAACACGTATTATACGGAACTGAAATTTGTACAAAACGCTGTATAAAATTCTGTCTGTAAGTATGCGCAAATTACTTACCTACTTACTTCTTCTTCTTAATAGGATCTTGTCCTGTTCTACTTCAAGTTTTAAACCGCTTCTTGTGATGTCGAGGTCCAGGAGTCTTTCCACCTTTTTGGTGGTCTATCTCTTGGACGTGTTTCGTGGGGTGTGTTGTTTTTGCATATTTTGGCAATCCTGTGTTCTTCCATTCTTTGGATGTGTTCATTCCACTTTCGCCTGTTTGTTCTACCCCATCTTCAACTCCACATTCTTCTCTTATTTGTTGACTGTGCACTCAGTCCATTAGTGTTCTTCCAGTTATACATCTTAGGACTTTCATTTAATTTGTTCTTAATATTTGTTTTGTTGGCGCGTATCTGCCCTTGTTTCTATACTATATGCTAATATGGGTCTAACACAGGTTTTATATATCTTTACTTTGCTCTCTGTAGCCATACTTTTATTACTCCAGACTACGTCTCTGATTGCACCAGATATAGCTGCTGCTTTATTGACTTGCTGCTGTGTCTCCCTGTGCAGATCTCCCCAGCTTGTTATTGTTGCTTCTAAATAGGAGAATGCCATTACCTGTTCTATTATTGTGCTGTTTATTGCTAGTTTGCACCGTGTTGCTTCCTTTGCGATACTTACACATTTCGTTTTATTAACATTTACTATCATGTTATATCCCTCTGCAGCTTGTTTAAATTTATACAGGAGTCTTTGTAGACCATTCTCACTTTCAGCTACTAGAGCAATGTCGTCAGCATAACCTATGATTTTGATCTTTTCTGCTCCCATTCTATATCCCTCGTTGGCGGTTTTAGTTTTTGCTATGATCTGATCCATCACTAAACAGAATAGCAGGGGGCTTAGACTGTCACCTTGTCTGATTCCACATCCTATTTTTATTGCATCGGTTAGCTCGTTGTTACTTCGAATTTTTGTATAGTTGTCTGTGTTGAGTGTACGTATTATGCGTATTATTGGTCTTGGTATATCTAGTTGGGTAAGGATTGTTAAGACATCACGTAGTTGTACTCTGTCAAAGGCACTAGATAGGTCTACAAAGCAAAGTTAGGCAGGCTTTTGGTATTCTCAGCATTTTCTCTTATTTGTCTAATTATGAAAATAGCGTCAGATCTTGATCTTTTTTTTCGGAACCCTTGTTGTTCTTCACTTATGTTTGCGTGCTTATTTATTTCGTCTTTTAACATGCTGGTGAATAATTTCATCACCGATTCTAGTAACGTTATTCCACGATAGTTTAGTAGCTTCTTCCTGTCTCCTTTATTGTGTATAGGTACAGTAATGCTGGTTTTCCAGTCTGGGTATTTTCCCTTTTGTAATAATTCTTTAAATAGGTCCCCAGTTTCTGTATGTTCTTGCCACTGCTTGCTTTTGATTCCATTTATTTGTAGATATTCGTTTACATTGCTTTTTCTTCTCTTCAGCATTTTCCATACCTTTCTTTACGTGCCGTAGAGCTCACTTTCCATTCCTTTTGTGAAAGCTGTCCAATAGTCTTCCTTTATTTTTCATATTTTGGCATTTACTTCGTTTCTCACTCTTTTGTAGTGTTGATGCTCATTTTCAGTCCTGTTAGACAAATATCGCAAGTACGCTTTTCGTTTTTCTTGTGCTAGTTCTTTTATCTCGTCACAGAACCATGGAGATTTGTTATGGCTAGCATTAACATTTAGTTTTCTTGTGCCCAATACTTCCTTTGCTGTATCCAGAATATTATTTATAACTTTCTCCCAGCTTTGTTTTATTATATCTGATTCGATGATTTCATTATTATTTATTTTTGTTGCAATCGTGTATACAAATCTCTAATACTTTGGTGTTCCAGGGCTTCAATATTAAATTTTGTTATATATTTAGGTGGTAAACGTTTTCGAGGTGCTATTTTCATTCTAAGTTTACATAGCACCATTTTATGGTCAGATCCCACGTTAGGTGAGGTAAAAGCCTTTACATCTACTATCTGTTCCGGAAATATTGCTCTATTCGTTATTACGTAATCTGTTACAAATTGTTGTCCCCTAGAGCCCCAGGTATACTTGTGCTGTGTTTTATGTGGGAAGTATGTGTTGTTAATGCGTAGTTGGTTATGTACACAAAAATTTATTAGAATTTCTCCACTTGCGTTTATTTCTTCCTCATTGAATTTTTGTTTAATGTCAGGTATCACTTCTGTACCGATTCTTCCATTCAGGTCCCCCATGATAATAATTTTGCTATTGTTGTTTAGTGTATTCAGTTTAAGTTGTAATTTTCTGTAAAATTCTTCAATTTCATCTAATGATTTGCTAGCATCTGGAGCATATAACGATAATAAATGTAATTTTTCGTCTCCTACTTTTAGAGTTACTATTATGATTCTGTCATTCACATAGTAAATATTGTATACACTGTGTTGGTATTTTTCGTGAATTAGAATACCTACTCCTGAGGCTGCTATCTCGTCCTTCCTTTTCCCACTGTATATCAGTATGTATGGAAAGTATTTTGCTGTTCCCTGACCTTCCTTGTTTACTTCTGCTAGTGCACATATATCAATAATGTGTTTTTGTGCTTCCAATATTATATCTTGTTCTCTGTTGAACCAAGATAGAATGTTCCAACAAGCTACTCTTAGTATTTGTTTTTCCAATCTCGTATCCGTTGTCTCGCATGATTTGTCATGTGTGAAATCCGTTCTAGTGCCGAAGCTCTTTTTGTTTTTTCCCTATCCATGATTGTTTATTGATTATAAGTTCCTGTGCATCATTATTTATATTTACTTATACAATCCAGGTCCTTTTTCGTAGCGTGGGTCGGCTTAATTCTTGGTACTTTGAGCTGAATTGGTTTTACCATGGACAGGTAGCTAACCTCGTCCATAAACCCTTCTCCTTCTCTCATCCGGGCTTGGGACCGGCCACGGTGGAGTTAGTATGCGCAAATAGGTGCAAATTATGTTGACATCTGTGAGAAAACTGTCAAAATAATCATGTTACTGTAGATAAGGTAACAATCTAACAAGGTTTAATAATAAATGTTTACTTTTGTTTACATAACCTCGAATGTTGTTTATCTTTTCGTGACTTGTATTATTTTTGCGTTTTTGGGAAGGTTTTTTTTTGTTTATAAGTTATATTAAGTTTGTGTAGAATGGCTAGCATTGAGAGATTTTAGGTGGTACACATGGTAAAACGTTTACGTCTTTGCCCCCTGTGATCATTGAAAACTAGAAAGTGCTCGTTTGCGCATCGATTTGACGTTGTTTCTGAACAAAGTTCTGTAGACTTTAGAGCACGAGTTACAGAATTTTGAACAAAATTTAGAACAAAATTTTACTGAATGACACGGCGCAGAATTTTGTAAAAACACTTTTAACAACATTTTGTACAAAATTCTGTGCCGTGTTATACAGGCCTAAGAATAAGGCCTGCCACGCAATGGCAAACATTTTCAAAGCAAGGGTTTAATAGCTGATATGGGACGCATGCGCACTGATGATATGAAATTGCGGCAACTGGCTTATTATTATAAACATATTTTTTTCTGGACGCAAAAAATCCTTTTCTTTGCTTTCTTAGAACGTAGGCACAAACACACCCAACGTCTATGAAATCCAATTCGTACTAGAACTGTATAGCAACTGTATAGCAACTGTATACTCGCCCAGTGCGCGCGGACCAGAAATGAAGTGCGTCAAACATTGTCATTTCTATTGGAGACTTTATTAAATAACACTTTAAATATCAAATTTTCGAAAAAATTGTAAATATCGTTTTTTGAAAAACAGGATGCTAGTTTGGCACTCAGGTTAACGATCTCGTTTTCAAGATATGCAATAATTTACAAATTTTTAAACCAAATTTTTCACTTCTGGTTCAAATTTCATCCACTTTTCACAATCAACTGTACAAGACTGAGAATTAAGCTTGGGCTATAAGCTTTCTAAAACAATCAAGGATATCAAAATCAGACAAGAAATAAAAAAGTTATTTACATTTTAGTGAATTGATCTAAATAAACTTTGAAGCGCCATATCTCCGTAGCGGCGCGGAATTCTAAAAAAGATTACTAGATAATTTGGGTGTCAAATAACCTCAGCTATACGTAGTTAAAGTTTCTTACACATTTTGAATCACCCTGTGTATAAATACCAAACAATAGCAAATAGCGGTAAATATAAGAGGCTTTAGAATTAGGTCAAGGTCATTAATTGTCAAACCCGTGACAACATTTTTACCCCTTAAGAAGTACGCATTCGTTTAATTATTGTGGTTTTTTGTATCCTCTTCAGGCAAATTGTTAAAACTGATACGCTAATCATTTATCCTTTAAAGTGCTTTACAAACGCACTAAAATTGAATATTTGTATAACAGGTATTTCTCGCATTCTATTCAGAACGGATATTTGATTTCGTACAGTATACTCTCCGCCCGCTGAAATATTGTATCTCTTGTAAATCTTTCATGTCTTATTCAGAAAAACTGTACTAAGAATTTCACACCTTGGCATGCACACCCCAACGCCTAAAATGTTGTGGATGTTACCTATTATTTAGTTTCTATTATTGTAACCAATTGTATTTCATAGTTGTACACTGTGCGCTATAATTTTTTTTCTTTTGCTGTCTTCCTCAACTAAAAATAGTCTCTTTTCCGTAGCATATAGTCCTTCTTCTCTCCACATTTCTCATGGACATCCTTCTCATATGTCGGTGCCACATTAGGCATTTATATTCTGTATTCCTCCTATGTTAGGATACAATATCGTTCGTATAAGCTGTTTAATCTTCCTTTCGATTTTTTTGCCATAATATAGAGTTGAGTTGTAGTATTACATGTTTCTCATGTGTCGTCTATGTTAAAGTTTATTACAAGTCTTTCCTTTCCCCTGCAAATAGATACATGGTTTTCTCAAAATGTGTATAAAACCCTCACTTTTCATATATTTCGATCAGTTTTCTGGTATATAATGATATCATTTTTGTCAGCTGACATTACGATTTGGTCATCCACAAGCAAAATTGTGTAAGAAAACCTATTGTAATGCCACGTAACTGCCTTGGGTTTTCCATTCTTTTAATGGTTTGATTTAGGTATATTTAAATATTGTTGAAGATACTGCGCATCCTTGTCGATGTCCTTTTGAGGTTTTACTTGTATCTGATAACATATTTCCTCCATTGTATAACTTTTTTAAGTTCATGATGTATTGCTCAGTAATCTCACTTTTATATGGAACGCTCAACATTTTCTTTATTCAAACGGAATCGTAAAACTTTTGAATGTCAATGAATGCTAAATATGTTTCCATATTTCTTTCTTATCTTTTCTCTATAACTTGACGGAGAGTGAAAATGTTATCCGTACAAGATCGTCCTGCTCTAAAGACATTCTATTCTTGGCATTCTTTAATCTCACCTTTAATTCCTGTTTTAAGTACTCGTCCATACAATTTTCCAATAAATGAAGTCACACTAATCCCTTGATAATTACATATTACATGAATGTGAAAACTAATTTAAAATTAAACTGGTGATGGAAATGGAATTTCTAGCATGATTCAAAAGTTTTGTGCTGTTAAATATAGGGCAAGCAAATACAAAATATAAACAGTGATGTTTTATAAAAAATTAATATTGCAGGTATGTAGTCCCAGATGGATAAACGATAGAATGGATAAAAACGGGCAACATTATCTAGCCAACGGAATGTGTTATCGACTACGAGATTCCCGAAATTTAAACGAGATCGGTGAAAAAGTGATGCCACTTTTGCATGCAGGTAACTACTACAACAAATATGACCTAATAATCCTAATCGCCTACTAAATGGAATATTTTTATGTTCTAGGAAAACAAGGATATACAGTGAATAACATAGCAAAATACTATTATGCTATTGGGGAAGCTGGAATGTCCATCCAGTATTTGAATGTGAGTATGAAATTGCATGATTGCAATAATTTTTAAATACAAGTTTGTATTCTGTCAAATATTTTTGATGTTATAATATACTATTTAATTTGTTGCATTTCTGTGCAGAAAGAGAAGATATTATTATTAGGAGCTCCAGGTGTCTTAAATTGGCAAGGTAAATCAAATTCATTTAAATTTATCTTCACAATGTTAACAAACCATATAACTCCTGTTTTTTCATTCAGTTCGTTAGGATACAAAAGCATATTCATAATTTTGCAGAGATAGTACAACACTCACGGAACTATTAAAATGACTCAAAATAGGTTAAAATAAACGTTCTTCTATTCTTAGCTACGGTAATAGGCGACCTTTCAAATTGAGCTTTTTAAAAATTGTAGATGACATATTCAAGATTGATTTAAGGTGAAAAAATCATAACAAGTGATAATACAAAAATTGCCAAAAGTAAATCAAAATACGACAAAATCAACCTACGTTTATGATATACATTATATACAGTGCTTCCCGAAAGTAACTGATAAATTCTATAAAATCGTTGAGAAAAATATTTCAAAAAAATGCTCGGACATGTCGATTTTTATTTTTAAATTATTATTTAGAGATGTAATTTTGAACCCCCCACCCCTCAACCCCTAAGCGCTAGCAACTCCAACTTTCAAAATTCAAATAGCAAAGTACCCTTTATGATACCTTATCTGATAGCTTTCTTTATGTTGAATACAATAAAAAAAAATTTTTTCAAAATCGGTAGATAAATAACGGAGATATTTACCAAAATGTATTCAAATTAAAGTGCTAATATTCGAGCAGGCGTTGATGCGGTTCTAGCAAGGAGTGATAGAAACAATTGAAGTTTATCGTTTTCAGCACGTTTTAATGTTTTAAGTGTTTATGTTGTATTTTTAAGCTTGGACGAAAAAAAATTTTTTTTGGTTTTGATGTAAAAAATTTCCATCCAGGCTTACAAGTACAACATAAACACTTAAAACGTGCTTTATAGATGCATTATTGTAAAAACAGTGGCAACTGAGAAATTGACCGAGTAGTTTGTTTACAGTGAGCGTTTAAAAAAGGCAATTCTGAGAAAAAATTGAAATTTCACGTAATTGTTGGGTGATTTTTTACGTTTTTACTAAAGGCCTAATTCAACAACAATGAAATAGAATCGCTTCGTTCAACTTTTGATAATGAAGCACCATCAGAAAACACTGTTTACAGTTGGTTTGCAGAATTTCGTCGTTGTCGCGCGTCCGTCAGTGATGAATTTCGTGAAGGTTGACTAAAATCGGTTGTTATTCTAAAAAACATCGATGCTGTGCGCAACATGATTGAAGAAGATCGGCGTGTGACTTACAGTGAGATCGAGGCATCCTTAGGCATATCAAAAACTGCAGTAGGTTCGATTTAGCATGAACATTTAGCTGTGAAAAAGATCTGTTCCCGATGGATTCCGCATAATTTGACCGAAGCTCATAAAAGACTGGTGTTAATTGGTGTAAGGAAATGCTCAAAACATTCTACCGAGGAACTGCAAAATTCATATACAACATCCTAACAGGTGACGAAACTTGGATATATTAGTATGAACTGCAAACTAAGCAACAATGCACTGTTTGGGTGTTCCAAGGTGAACTGAATCCCACAAAAGTTGTTCGTTGATGAAGCACTTCCAAGAAAATGATGGCTTGTTTCTTCGGTTGTAGTAGACATGACGCAACCATTCCTTTAGAGGATCGAAGAACAGTTAACACTGAATGGTATACAACAATTTGTTTGCCAGAAGTCATCGACGAAATCAGGAAATACAACTGAAAATGTCTCATCATTCTTCATCATGACAATGCCACTTCTCATACAGCACGTCAAATTATTGATTATTTGAAGGAGAAAAACTTCGAATGAATGTCTCATTGTCCGTATTCACCTGATTTATCACCTAACGACTTCTTTGTGTTCTCGAATGTCAACCAAAAAATGTGTGCGATTTTCATCACCTCAAGAAGCCGTTGAAGCCTTCAAAACCCATGTTTTTGAGATACCAACTTTAAAGTTGAAAAAATGTTTCCAGAATTGGTTTGAACGCATGCAAATGTGTATAAATCTATAGACGAATATTTTGAAAAGCGATAAAACAGGTTGAGCCAAAAAAAACTTTTCCTTCCTAGTTTTTGTAAAAACTTAAAAGGCTGCCCTAGTATTTACAACTTTCGAACAAGATCTGGGAAAACATCATTCCCAATGAATTTTGACTGTGATTTGTAGAATCTGGTAGAACCTATAATCACTTTTAAGTACCTACATAAAAATCAAATAACAAATCTATTATATCGATAATAAATGCCAGTTATAACCGAACGCCGATTAAGCAATCATTAATTGATTACTATGTACATTTCTAAAACATTTCGCTTAATCATAGAACATCGTCATCATCAGCGTCAAGGGTTAAACCTTTTGGTTTGTTCCGGTCTAACAATGCCTAATTTTCATGGTACAACTTTAGTATGAATTAGCAATCTCTACCTAACTCCTCTTGAAAGTATTATATTGTTTATCTCTTCAGGGACTGTAATACAGTATCAATCTTTATCTGAAAACTTTTTACCTCTACAACAGAGATTGACACTTGGTCGAGAAAAAAGACAAACCTACAGCAAAGTAGATATACCAAATCCAGTTTACATTTCTAGTATCAAGGAAGACAGTTCTTATTTTGGTAAGATATAATAATTGTAAAGTTATTTTCAATTTTATTTTCTGAATGTTTATGTAAATACAAAATAATTGGCAGGATATGCGGTATCCTCCGGAAGATTTGACTTGCGTTACCCTAATTTATGGTACGTGGCTGGAGCACCACGAGCGGAAGACTTAAATGGATTAGTAAGTAGACGCACTAACAAAAATTGTATTATCTGTTATTAAATATTTTTCATAGGTGTTGTTATATGAATTTTCTCATGCGGAAGATACTGATTTGATAGTCCATAAAAAACTAATTGGAGAACAAATGGGAGCATACTTTGGTGCATCTTTATTAAGCGTAGACATAACTGGAAATAGAGCAGCTGATTTACTTGTAGGGGCACCCACTTATTTTACGGAAACCTGGGACGAAGGATGTGTTTATTTCTATAAAAATGACGGACAGGTTGGTATTAACACATAACTAACAATGAATTTATCTCGAATATAAAAAATACTCTCTTTTGGATCTACAGCATTTTGTTAAAGTCAAGCTTAATTATTCAGCGATAAATTCTGTATTTATGTATATCCAGTACAAAGCGGCTGAGATGGCACAATGGTAAAAGAGTCAGAATTTTGTCCAAATGCTTGTCGGTTCGAATCGCTAATTCCTTGTGTAGTCGGTACTGCGTCCCAGTCTCCATCTGCCATTGCGGATCATGAGCAATAAGACTCTTTGTACGGGCATACACATACGCACACATATACACTATATATTATTATATTAGGCAGGTTAAGAACTGTTACGCGAGAACAAGGTAAACCGTAGAGTCAGGTCTTTTTGTGCAACAGCACCTACCAGCTTAGCCTGGCCTCATACTGTGTCGATACTGCGTAAGCGGTTCAAACGGGGATCACTCTAATGATGCTAATAATGATTCCGATAATACACTCCTCCATTTTCAGGGTAACTTCGAAAATCCGTTAAAAATATTTGGAAGCAAGAAAGCCGGCGTAAGATTTGGTACCACAATTTCTAGTCTTGGAGACATTAATCAAGATTCGTATCAAGGTAACATTACTATGTTAACTATGATATACCAATTTCAATACTATTTTCATATTATAGACGTGGCAATATCAGCTCCATACGAAGATGAACAGGGTGCAGTTTATGTTTATTTAGGTAGTAAAAATGGATTAAACTCAGACCCTAGCCAGAAAATTTCGGCTAAATCTATAGGTCCATCGCTTCGTGGGTTTGGTTTTAGTATTTCGAAGGGTGTAGACATTGATCAAAACCTTTACAACGGTAAGGAATTTCAAGAGTAAATGTTATTCCCGTTTAGTTTAAGTAGTAGTATTCAGTAGTAGTAGTGATTATTTGAAAAATACCAGTGACGTATAAATTACAAATACATATAAAATCTAAAACGAAACAAAAGCAAACCCGGCGAATAATAATCAAAATTACACCAAGGAATACAACCACTTAGACCCTAAATCTAAAATATACCCGATGCAGCTCGAAGGAAAATTATGCTGTGTTGAAGCATATTATTGCCGGCTACATTTGCGGCAGCTTCATTAATTTTGATAATTAGTTCCTATTCATTTGCAGCTGGCATCTGATAAATCATATCTTTGAGGAATCTACAAACAAAATAATCTGACAGGTCATACGGTGGGTCCTCTACGACCAATCCATCTTCTTAGATAATTCTCATTAAGCCATTTTCTTGCCCTGACACCCCAGTGCGCCAGAACTCCAGCTATTTGATACCACATATCCCTCTTAATCGCTAAAGGCACTTGAAGACTCCAATCGTGTTCTGAATTAGAATTTTTTAAATCAATTTGTCTCTATTATGGATGTTAAACGAGTCCATCTCAGCAACGGTAGCCTCACCTGTCTATAAAATATTCTTTAAGAAATTCAGATTCGTGATGATGAGCAACCATTGACAATATCTTATACGTACTGGGTAATCTTACGAAAATAATCATTCCACCTTTTGAATATAATAAAAATGTAAATCATCTTTTTTAGATATCCTTTGTACAGTATCACTGCTTACATTAAATTGTCATGCAATACCTCGACTACTGCATCCAGATTTGTTTTCCCAAGCTTCCAATACTATTTCCTCCAACTGCGATGTTCTGACGTCGCGTGAACGACCACGATCTATTCTTGCAATAAGAACGGTTCTAGGTCTTTCGCTCGCAACCATTTGCTCGCCACCGTCTGCTCACCACCGATTGTTCGATTGCCGTTTGCCTACTGGGAAAGATGCTTGCCAGGATATTTGCTCGCCGTCCATTTGCTCGACAGCCAACTTTTCTCGCACTACTACGTGCTAACTGTAACCAAATATAACTGCAGCAACGCAGAAAAATCAGTGATTTTTTGTTAGGCACTTTCGTTTGTAAAATAACACGTCTTTTGCTTCATAAATAAAATCTTTCCTTTTATTTTCAAATACGAAGGTATAGGGGGAGAATTCATTCTTTTACCTTTAACAAATAAGTTGTTTTTACAAAGTGTATCTATGCGTGTGTGGTCATGAATATCGTTGAAACAGGTGGCCCCATTTTCAAATTAGAGGTTTCTTAAAAATTGGAACTGGAAGCGGAAAGTTATGTTTTTCAATTATTTCTTAACTGATTTTTAGTTGCACTATCTAATTTAAAAATTAAGATGATACAATTTTTTTTAAGTTTTGGTGTAATGTATACATGAAAGTTGTTAATCCAATTCACATAAACTTTGAAGTTGTTCAATAGCCCTTAACCAATAGAATAATATTTAAAAAACAATAAAAATATGAATAATAATAACAAACATGCCATTTTTTGATAGTAAATCCATTGTAAAAATGGTCACTATTCAATTTTCAAAAAAATTATATTTATTTGTTATCAAAGCGCGCAAACAATCGATCGATCGAAAAATGGTTAATACATATCCTAACTATTAAATGTGATAACAAATAAAATTATTTTCCTTTACAATGAAGTGGTCTGAATTGATAACTGTTTACTAAAACTTTTGGAAACTTAATACTCTGTTTCTATGTCAATAATGCAATCTTTTGTGAAGTTATTAATATATAATTCAAAACTATTTACAACAATAAAATCAGAAACACTTCTCCTTAATCTTATAAGAAAAAAAAATAATACCTTATACGAATTCAAATAGAAAAACAGGCAACCCTGCTTTGACTGTTAATATTGCTTAGAGAAATTGAAGTATTTTCAGAATTACCAATATGTTATACTAAATGCCTACAGAAAATCCTTTATTTTAAGAATAAATTTCTTGCCGAGCACCTATCTGACAAGCAATCGGCATGGTGAGCAAATAGTTGTCGAGCAAACAGCAGACGAACAAATGGTGGCGGGTAATCTGTAGCGAGCAAACCGTGGCTAGCAAACTGTGGCGAGCACACTGTGGTGAACAAACTGTGGCGAGCAAACTGTGGCGAGCAAGTGGGTGACCACCAACAAGAACATGTTCTCACTTTATTTTATTCTTTGATCTTTGAATGGTTGCATAACATTTACATGCGGATGTCGCCTGCTAGAATAACGGTGGGCATCATGATACTAAGGTCTTAGTATCATGGGTGGGCATAGACGCCTGCAGCTGCACTGTGTTATCGTAAGATTCGTCCAAAATTAGATAAATTAGATAAATATCGTATCCATCCAGCGTATTCTATGATACCAACAATGAAACGACACCGACAAAGAAATTAAACGACTTACAACATGAACAGTAACAAGATAACGAATGCCAACGATTAGAAAAACGTAATGGTATAGAAATTTAATGAAACAAAAATATAGGGGTTATGGTGACCTTACTTATTTTTGACAAAATAAAATCCACATACGGCTACTTTGTGGATGAATTTGAAACTAGAATGTTATAACCGTGGTCCCATGATTGACTCTTGTGGAACGCAGTGGGAAATCAAATTAGAATTTCTACAATATTTTTCGATTTCCCTCGATTCCTTGACATCAGTAATTTCTACAACGGCTGTACGATTACACAACTAAACTGACGTTAGTTTTAGAACATTTCACGAATACCATATTTTTCTAATTTATTTAAACAATAACAATAGCAGCTTTGCTGTATTTTATAGGTTTGTTTACTAATTTCTCTGAAATATCTTTTTAGATATAGCGGTTGGTGCTTACAAATCTGGACAAGTCACAATTATAAGGTCACGACCAGTTATAAAATATTCGGCATCACTATCACCTAACATGAAGGAGTTATCCGTCGATGCTAAAAATTTTAATGTAACTTATTGTATAAACTACAAAAGTACCATGAACAATGTAAACTATGCCGACACAAATATTCAAATTATTAAAGATTCCAGAGCAGTAAATAGTAATAGTGTTGCTCAAACTGTCACGCTTACGAAGGGTAACAACTTTTGCGCCGACATGGGAATTATGTTAAGAGTTAGTATATTTTCAAGGCTTAACTATATTTTTATTTTACGTATTTTACTATTTTTGATTAACTCACTATACTTGTCAATGTAATAATTAACTATAAATTTTAGGGCGGCAGTTCGGACTATACAAAACCTTTTACAATAGAAATGCGTTACGCAATAGCAGATCACCAAGAAAAAGGTAAGTATCCAATTCTACAAATTTATATTCTATGGGCAGGAGATACGAAAAAATCTCACTACTTCGGTCAAAGATGAACATCTCTGTTTTTACCATTGTCTGCGTAATCGACGGAGATGTCAATTTTATATTCCCGAACTGGACACGAAAACAAGCGACTGAAGCAGAAAAAAATATTTATTTTTTAATTTATTTTCCTTGCTTTTGAATGCAGGATTACACCGTTTCAATAACAACTTTAAGCGTTTGTAAAATATTCCTTTGGCTTCTTCTCGAAAAGATATTCAATAAGTTTGTCATTGTCCCTATATTTTCAAGCCCCTAATAGATTTTTAAACTTACTCTGTTAAACATAGAATATAAAATCCTTACAAATGTTCTTAACGATAGACTTCTACCACATGAGGATAGAATCATCGGGGACTATCAGTATGGGTTTCGCACGGAGACATCAATAATAAACTAAATACGAGGTGTGTTCAATTGAAACCTATCTTTTCTTCATAAAAAATTTATTCAACAATTTAATTACAAATAACTACCGTCACAGTTAAGGCACCTTTCCCATTCTTTTGCTAGCCGACGTATACCCTGCTCATAGAATCCTTGTGGCTGCTGATTGAAGAAGTCTTCCACAGCTATCTGTACTTCTGCGTCAGACTCAAAATGCCAACCTTTTAACGCCCTTTTCACGGACCAAAAATATGAAAACCGCAAGGCGATAGATCCGGGCTGTAGGGTGGATGCTCTAAAACTCTCTATTTCTTTCGTTGAAGATTTTCTTTTACCACATTAGCAACATGAGGGCTAGCATTG
Source organism: Limonius californicus (assembly GCA_014611495.1). NCBI lineage: Eukaryota > Metazoa > Arthropoda > Insecta > Coleoptera > Elateridae > Limonius > Limonius californicus. Next base: position 14,935 of record JABXWE010031015.1, read on the forward strand.
TCGTGCAAGAAAACGACCCCAGGCGTAAATTTTCCTGGACGTTTCCGTCTTATTGCTTGATGAAGCTTGTTCAAAGTTTCATGTACAGATTTGTATTGACATTTACTCCAGGTTCCTTAAACTCTATCAACAAGAGTCCTTCAAGGTCGAAAAAATGGACAGAAGAAAGTCATTACCATTTTGCCTATAGTCTGTGAGGTGCTGCAGAGCTAACCCCATTCGTAAGCATTTTTGTTCATTAGACAAGAGACGAGGAATCCATTGCGTACAAACTTTGCTGTAACCCAGATTACGATCAATACTATGGACAGATCCTACACTCGCACCAACAATTTCTAAAATTTCGCTAATTGAAATTCGATTATTTTCTCTTATAAGGCCATCCACCCATTCCATATTGTTTTCTGTTAATGCAGTACATCGTGCACCTGGTCGCGGCTCATCCATAGTCCCATCTTTCCATTCGGAACCATTCCTTCACAGTTAGGTACACAACATATGCATGTCCATGCACTGCTTGCATTCGCTCATGGCTGCACGCCCTCAACGCATAAAAAATGTAGAACCGCAGGCTGATCAAACTTGGACGGATTTTCGGCAAAGAAACGACATTTCAAAATCGAAGTTTTGAAAGTCAGAATCAAATTCAAACACCAGAAACTTATTAATGTGTTGTTTACAAACACTACTAACATTAATAAATGTCATTTGAATTATTGCATTTGTTTTCAAGGCTAAGTTGAACAAAGATGTGTTTCAGTTGAACAAGCTTTGTATTTACGACAAATCATGGAAAACTGTCTTGAACATAAAATAGACACACACCTCTTTTTGATTTTTTATGATAGAGTAGAATGGAAAATACTTCACCAAGCAATGCGCGATTTTGAAAGTTCAGGAAAACTAATCGCAATTAACCGTGTTAATAATGAACAACTTCAACTGTAGAGTAGCTTTTACGAATGTTCGTCTAGAGCAGGGATGAGCAACACGCGGCCCGCGGGCCGCATGCGGCCCAGCGCACTTTTTCGTGCGGCCCGTCAAAACTTTACTTTTGTGTTGACTATTTTTGTGACTTGTTAGTGTGTCATTATCATAAAAAGGCAGTATTTTTAAATTTAAAAACTAATTGCGTCGACCGAAAATTAATATTCCTATGTTTTTTTTATAAACTCTTGCCCTATTTTTATAGTTGTAAAAATGTCCTCGAAACAAACAAAACAACGAAAAGTTGGGGATGAAAATTGAAGTTTTAATGAGGATATTGGATTATTTTTTTATATTTTATTATTTATTATTATTTATTTTTTATTTTATATTTTTATTTTGTCTTGTAAAAGACAAAGCTGTTTGCCTTTTATGGTCGGATTCAGCATCCGTGTTAAAAGAATATAATATTAAACGGCATTATGAGACGAAACATGACACAAATTATAAAAACATCCAAGGCCAAATGTGGAAAGATAAATTTAATCAACTGGAGAAAAGCTTAAAACAACAACAATAGTTATTTGTATACTTAGGCCGCGAAATCATTCTTTAACGTACCGAGAGGAAGATTGCCGCCGAGGCCGCTTGCGGCCGAGGCAAGGCAACCTCGAGGTCGTTAAAGAATGACGCGGCCGCAGTATACACAA
>JABXWE010031017.1:0-29965 GCA_014611495.1 Limonius californicus
GTTTACATATGCTAAAATTGTTTTCAGACTGAACAACTCTGCAGGAGAAAGAAATTTTGATTAATTAATATAGGTAACTTGAAATAGGTAATTATTAACAGTTATTATGAACTCATCAAAGATAGTAGATATGATTTTTTGCATTACTAATTACATAAAATCTGTAAATAATAGGAAAAACAAGTCATAGCCTAATAATAAAATTATTTTAGAAACAAGAAGTGCAGAAGAGAATTGCTGCCCTTTTTTATGAATTTACTAATGCTTCTATCCGCATCTTTTTAGTTATACAGTTTTGAAGACTGACTAATACTGTAGACTAATAAATTAGTCTACGCTAATACGTATTTAGCTGTTTAATAATTATAATTAGGGAGTTAGTGATTCTGACTATTACATTTGTTAAAACTGTTTTCAGATCGGATAGCACTGCGGGGGAAGAAAATTTTAATAAATCTACAATATAGCGTTGAATAACCTATTAACCATTATTAAGATAACCTGTAAAGGTTTAAAAAATCAAACATAATTTTCTGCATTGTATACAAATCTGTACGCAAATATTTCATTTCTAAAACCACAGGAAACCCAAATGATACCTATCAACAAAATTATTTTAAAAACAAGAAGGAAAGAAAAGGAAGGTCGATTCTTTTGGGTGATTTTACTAATCCTTCTATTTGAATTTTGTAACGTCATACACTTTTGAAGATACTGGATGATGTATGTCTAGTTGCATATTCAAAATAATCCAAGGGCCGGTTGAGAAATTTTTCGTCACTCCTTATAAGCCAGAGCGCGGAAAAATATGCATTTGCATTTAATTTAGCTTACATGCAGGGCAATGATTTTCGACATGTATACGAATTAGTTCCTAGGAAATCCATTTTTGAAAGTTTTAATTCGCATATATTTCCATATTTCAAGAATGTAGTGCATCTTTACATCTATGTGCATATTTAATTGTTTTAAGACATAGATACATAAAATACAGTCAAAAATTTTAATTTCTGGGGTATTGAATTTTTTTCTGGAAATTTCGTAATACCCTCTCAGCCTTTATTTTACGACTCTTGTTCTAGAAAATAAAGCAGCTTATTGAAGGGATTTTCCAAAGTGGCACATTCTAACAATTCTCCAGGTATTTAGCTAACTTTCTTGTACCCTTTCATCTTTGGTTTTGTGACTACGGAGATAACAATTATTACCTATGCATACAATTTACAAAAACCAGTAGAATTTTGTTCCCTTGCTTCCTTTTATTATTCAATTGTTGTAAATTAGTGAACAGTTTAACAGAGTTATTTGGTCTTCTGTGCATTTGTTTAAAGCTGTTTGTTGTACATTAAAAATGCCTAAAATTGGAAAATCAACTGCTGATCACTGTCGATTGTGGATAAAAAACGACAATGAACTATTATAGAAACGGACAGAAAAATTATTTTTTGTCGAGCGTGTTCTAAGAAGGTAAAGTTTTTTCCTGCAGTAAACTTTATTGAATTTGTTGTCGTCTAGCTATACTGTTTTGTTATTTTTATCAAAATTCCGAATTCTATTCGTTATCCTAATTATTCTCTGACATTACATTACTACTTTGTTTGCTACTGGAACACCAGATTTTGATAACTTCAATGCTGATTTGTGTTACGCTTTAGTGGCTTCTAATATTCCATTAAAAAAGTTGGACAGCTTACCTTTTAAACAATTTTTGTCGAAATACTGTGACAAACATATTCCTAGCGAACCTATATCACGTAAGAAATATATTGATATTCTTCACGAAAAGACTATGAACGAAATCAAAACTAAAATAGCAGGCAATATGTTTTGGATAGCCGTTGATGAAACTACAGACGCCAAGGGACGTTATGTGACAAATTTAATTATTGGAATATTAGAAGATACTGCTCCAGAACCGTTTTTAATCAGTGTTAAACAATCAGATAAAACAAATAATTTAACAATAGCCAGGTTTGTAAACGGCAGCTTGTTAAATTTGTTTCTACCGGAACAGATACCTACTGAAAATTTACTTTTAATGTTATCCGATGCTGCGTCGTATATGGTGAAGGCGGATAACTCTTTAAAAATATTTTTTCCAAATTTAATCCGCTTGACCTGTTTAGCTCATGATATTAACAGGGTGGGGGAAACTATTCGCGAACACTATAAAACTGTAAATAGCCTGATATCAAATATGAAAAAATTGTTTATTAAAGTTCCGTTAAGGGTTAAAAGATACAAAGAACATTTTCCAAATCTTCCATTGCCCCCAGAACCTGTTATTACCAGATGGGGTACGCAGTCAGGTTTTATGCAGAACATTTTCAAGCTCTCAAAATGTTTATAACAGACTATAATAACTTGCCGTCCAGTGGTGTTTATTAAAGGCCATTTTTCATGTTTTGTTCCGGTAATAAAAAATTTACAAACCATTGGTTTGCCTTTAACGGAATCCCTACATATGGCAGAAGAATTGCAAGAAAAAAGTAAAGCAAGCAGTACCCTCTGAAACCCGTAAAATTATAACACAAAAATTTTCTTCTGTTCTAAAAAACAATCCCGGTTACGAACAAATCAAACACATATATGAAGTTCTTAATGGATCTAAAATTTCGAATGAAGCTGTAAATATTGATCAATTGCTTGTAAACAAATTGAAATACTCGCCAATTACATCATGTGATGTTGATCGCTAATTTTCTGCTTATAAAAATGTATTAAGCGATAGGCGCCAACCTTTCTTAATGGAGAATATGGAAAAATATTTAATTGTTTATTGTTTCAGTCGATAATTAAAATGTAATTTAAATAATGTTTTTTTTGCGTTTTTAACTTACATGTAGTTTATAAACCGATTCTATACTGCTATTTATTTAAGAAATAAACTATTAATGTTTAAACGTCTCTTTTTTTATATCTATATTTTTAGGAGTGTTATTTTTTTTAATATGCAACTTTGTGTATATTGCATGTATTTCATTTAAACTGCATATTAAGCGCATATTTAAGCCATTTTATTGTGCATATAAATTGCATATTTTGTAGTTTTATAGTGCATATTTTTCCGCGCTCTGGTAATGACTAACTTTTAGTCTGACAAATATAACACAGTTGTCGCGCCCTAGTGTCCCGCGCCATAGCGATCCGCGCCCTAATGTCCACGTGCCCTAACGGCGGCGCCCTGACGGCCGCGCCCTAACGGCCGCGCCCGAATGTCCAGCTCCGTATGCGGATGATACCATAATCCTGGCTGACAACAAAATGGACTTGCAAATATTAATGGATAAACTGAACACAGAAAGTAATAACATGGGAGTAAGCATAAACATTAATAAAACAAAAAGTATGCTATTTAGTAAAATAGCTAATTTAAACATCACTCTAGAACTTAACGGCAGGAAAATTGAGAACGTGGGCAGCTATACATATCTGGGACGAAACATAAACAACAAAATGGATCATTTTCAAGAAGTTAAAAGAAGAATTAAAATTGCTACAGCAAGCTTTTTTAAAATGAAGAATGTTTCGTGCAATTTGAAGCTATCAATAGATTTGAGAGTGCGAGTATTAAAATGTTATATACAGGGTGACAATAATCTACCCGTGTTGTATGGGTAACTTTGTTATTATAAGAGTTACAGAGTCGTTTAAATTACCAAAGTTGGGCAGAATTTTGACGCGAATTTAATGCCATTTTTGAATTTGACCTAGATTTTCAACTTTTTTAAATATTTTAAAAATACTAAAAATGAACTATTTCTTAAATGTTAAATAATTCCACAACCGTTTATGCTAGAACATAAATGAAAAATGGTTTTTGTAGATCTTATTACGTAGAATTCAAAAAAATTATCAAAAAAGTCATGGCGCTCTTGATTTTCGAGATATAAACTAAACTTCCATTTTTTTAAATGGCAATCATAGTTGGCCGTAGGCTCATTAAAAAGCTCTTTTTTTGCTGATTTCAAATATGTATGGGTTGTCCTATCTATTTTTATTAGTTTGCTCAGGATTTAAAAAATAAAAGTATGAAATCAAAAATTTATCTCTAGAAAGAATGGTGTGCCTTGGAATTGGAAAACAAATGATGTAACGACCTGTTCTATCATAAACGGTTGTGGAATTATTTAACATTTAAGAAATAGTTCATTTTTAGTATTTTTAAAATATTTAAAATGTTGAAAATCTAGGTCAAATTCAAAAATGGCATTAAATTCTCGTCAAAATTCTGCCCAACTTTGGTAATTTAACCGACTCTGTAACTCTTATAATAACAAAGTTACCCATACAACACGGGTAGATTATTGTCACCCTGTATATATATATGGCCGTAAAAGTGTATTCCGTAATTACGAATAATAAGCAAATATAGCAAAATATGATGGATGGCTTAACTAATTAAATGTAAATACGGATTAAAGCTCACACATCAAAGTGATTCTTCAATTAGAAGTTATTAACGAGCGAGTACCGACTGGTTTGATTTGAGCTATACATATAATATTTTGTGTAAAACTTGGAATGACTTTTAATTTGTGTAAATTCCTCTTAGCGAAATTTTTGCACATTTATTATAGTAGCTTTCGTACACAGTATTAGAACTGATGCAGTGTGCGTCAACTGTGGTCGCTTACAGGTAGTTATACAATTCTTTTGTAGATTTCACGATAAAGGATTAATGGCAAGTACATGACAACTGTATGAACTGAGAATATGAAATTACAGTCCCAAACAATTATGTTATTGTGTATTTATATAGGGACAAAATTGTTGAAAAATTAAAGACCGTGGCATGAGCTGTTGAGAACTGTTGTGACATTTGTTTATACCGGGCGATAACTTCAGGTCTTGAACTAAAGGGCACCTTTTTCCGTCACCAGATTATAAGACAAACATCAGTCAGCACGTGTCGATTTTAACGTAGGCGTAAATCTGTATTTCAGTATTTTTTGAGAGGCGTACGGTCGTATACCTGCTTAAATCCTTCCACGTGCCTTCGAAAGAATTTTTTTTTAATGGCTACTAAGTAATATTTACAATCTGTTTACATGAAACAATAAGTAAATTGGCTGACTTTAATTAATTAATACTATAATAATAACAAGTAATTCTACTTAATCTAACATTGCAGAACAGCATAGAGGTTAGAATATTACATGAACTAAACTAAAATCTATTTGGTAAGTCGAGAGGATTGAATCTTTTAAGTCTGTATGTTGTATCACTGTTGTCCAGGAAATTCACTGCCAACGCGTTTGGGTGAGATTCGAGAGGAAGTTGATATTTTTCACTACCGCACTTCACTTCCTCTTTCACGGTTTTCATGTGGAGATTACAATGAAGTGTTACATTTGTGACATGCCATGGGACATTTGTTATAGACCTTAAGGTTTTTGATTGAAATCGTTGCAGGATTTCCAAGTTTGAGGCGCTCGCCGTACCCCACAGTTGTATACCGTATGTCCATACAGGTTTCAATATTGCTTTGTATACCAGCAATTTGTTGTCCAGAGGTAGTCTAGATTTTCTTCCAATTAACCATTGCAGTTTCGTGAATTTTAGACCCAGTTGTTTCCGCTTGGTAAAGATTGTTTCTTCCACGTTAATCTCCTAGCTAGGTGCATCCTTAGGTATTTTGCATCTTCAACTGCGGCAGTTATACGTTGTACAGGGTCACGGGCGGGCACGTGTCTTTTCTAAGAGTAAAGGTAACATGAACAGATTTTGCTTCATTAGGCTTGACGTGCCATTTTCTTAACCAGTCCTCTAGCGAGTTTAAAGAGGTTTGAAGATTTTCAGATGCAATCACTGCATTTTCGTGCTGAGCTAAGATGGCGGTATCGTCCGCATTTGTGGCCGTCATTGTGTTGTAGGTATGTCTGATGTATATAGGAGGTAGAGGGTACGGCCCAGCACACTTCCTTGGGGAACCCCAGAGTTTATGGCATGCACGTTTGTTAATTCGTTTTGGAACTTGATTTGAAAATGTCTGTTCGATAGGTAGGATTTGAGTAATTGGTAGTACGTGTGTGGAAGTTTCTGCATGATCTTTAGAAGTAAGCCCGCATGCCAGACTTTATCAAAAGTTTGAGTTATGTCGAGGAAGACTGCAGTTTCAAAGGCCTGGTTGATTTTATTCACGACCCTGTGTACTTGTTCAATGTTAGCATGTCCAGTTCGGAAGCCAAATTGGTGGTCTGGAATCAGATCATCCTCTAGAAGCAGCGGTTTCAGTCTCTTAAGTAGAAGTTTTTCAAACAGTTTTGACGCCATTGCCAACAAACTGATGGGGCGATAGGATGCTACTTCTTCGGGTGGTTTCTCTGGCTTAGCCATAAGAATTATTTGGGCCACTTTCCACTGTAAGGGGAAGTGGAATGTACGTAATATAGCGATACAGATTTCTATTATTAGTTTAAGACCTTCGCCAGGTAGTTTTTTCATGAGCTTCCTTGTAATAAGGTCATATCCTGGGGCTTTCTTCGGAAGCCTTTGATTATGGATTTGAATTCTTCTACTTTAAACTTCTTTATTGGTAGACTTAGTTGATCTGCAGCATCTCGTCTTCTTCTTCTTGAGTTAACACAGAGGGGAGTGGTTGGCACACCTCTGCAAGATGAGCGGCGAATGTTTCAGCTTTCTCCTTGGCGTTTCTGGCCCAGCTACCGTCGTTTTTTCTGATAGGTGGTATTGTCTGTTGAGGATGCTTTAAGTGCTCAATGGCACGCCAGAGAAAATAATTTACTGCCTTCGTAGGAGAGAGGTTTCCTAAGTAGACCTGGAATGTCTGATTATTTAGTTCTTAAAGCATATTCTTCAGGTCGTTTGGTGCTCTGTTGAGCCTATTCTTATCATTCGGTGATCTGGTATTTTGCCATATTCTACGGAGCCTCCGATTTTCAGTAATCTTCCTTTTAATATTCATTGGGAGACAGTACTGGTTTTCTTTCACGGCTAATTCAGGTGTCGATTCCCAGGCTGCATTTTGTATAGAGCGGTTTAGGTGTTCTACAGCTTCATCAATATCTTATTTAGATTTAAGGGGTAAGTTTAAGTTAATTTTTACACTTACTAGTTCTTTAAATAAGTCCCCGCCCGTTCTATTATTGTAAAGGCTAGGTGGCCTCTGTGTGTGATAGACCGTTGAGCTTAACGAGGGTAAAAACGGCGAATGATCTGACGAGAGATCTAAGCACTGTTCAATCCTAGTGTAATCTTGCGCTATACCTTTTGTAATACAAAATACTAGATCCGGAATTTTCCTTCTCTCTGAGGGCCAGTAGATGGGTTGTCTAGTGGAGAGATAGTTGAGATTATTCTTGTTCAGCGATCTCAGTAGCACCCTACCTTTGGGGGTTGCCAGCCTAGAGCCCCATTGTTGGGTGCTTAGAGTTGTAGTTTCCGCCTGCGATGAAGCGTGCCGAAGAAATGGGCGAATTGTTCTTCTTTTATAGCCTGCCTAGGTGGCCAGTATAATGCTGTTATCGTAATTGACCCTATCAAATCTTCAACTTCAACACTTATCGCCTGAATGTGCTCTTGCTGGTGTTTGTTTAACTCATGGTGGCTTATGGAGTTTTTGATGTAAACGGCTGAGCCACCATGTGCTGTCCCATCCGGGTGTTTTGTGTCGTAGACAGTGAATCGTGGTATTCTGAAATACCTCCTATTTGTAAAATACGTTTCAAATATCAGTACTATGTCTAGTATGTGTGTGGCAATGAATGCCTGAAGCTCTTAACTATGGTTGGTCAAGCCGTTGGCGTTCCAAACTGCCATCTTAAGGATTTGAGCCATTAGTGCAGTTTGGAGACTATGGTTGTTAGAAGATTTAACATCATCTTCATGTACTCGGCTAACTCGATCATCATTTTTTCTAGTCTGTCGATATTGGATGTCGTAGGTTGTATTTGATGAGGTGTGACTTGATTTGTATTTGGTGTGGGTAGGGTAGGTATTAACCTTGTGTTTATTCTGTTTATCGGCACTGGCTGGATTTGGCTTGGTTGTTAGGGGCGTAGTGGTGGGAATTTCTGCTCCGTATGTCTTTGTAGTTCTTACATCCCTTGTAGTTTACCGTTAGAAAGAAATGTAAGGTGAAGGAATGTATTTACTACAACGCTAATTCTTTACTGCGGACGTTACATGAAACATAATATATTAAAGGTCGCACTTGGAAGAGAGAATACGGGACGTTAATTTTACAGGGATTATATCCATTTCTATTTTTAGAATATTAAATTTATTTGCAAAACTCTGAAATAATTTATAGAATTGGTGTAGTAATATCACCAAATCCGATGCGTGAATCCAGCCGGCGTAGCGTAACGGTTTTAAGGACGTGCTTTGTCTGCTCTATTTGTCTCTTCTGCTTTATCATTTAAATTATTTTTTATAAAAAACGTTTTATAGCTATATATCCAACTGTGATAGTATCTTCTAAATACACGTCATAAAAAATACATGCTTTTTCGGGCTTCACAAAAAACTAAAAATAAAATTAATTTAATTGCTAAATTGACCGTTACGCAGTTAATAATAACAATTAAATCGTTTAATGTTAATTCTTATCGCAAATAAAAATTTTAAATAAATTAAATGTTCCGATGAATTATTATCTGCATTCAAAGCACTTGAGTAGCGTTCTTGGTGTAATTGTACAACATCCAATAATGTTGTGTGTTGTGAGAATAATAAACAATTAGATTTACAAAAATAAAACATTTTTATATCAAAACAAAGCAGTAGGGGGAATTCGAACTCCTGAAGATTACATTGCAAAGAGAATCCTTTGCCACTGAGCTATGTTGGCGGCAATCCCGCAGCGGATTTGGCGATATTACTATATCACAAGTATACATTTTTTCTAAATGTTTCTAATTTATCATTTAATTTAGTATTATAAAAATGACAAAATAGATGTAATCGCTGCAAAAATAACGAGCCTTCTGTGTACACCTTGTTTTGGGTGCGTTTGTCAACTTGGAAAACAGGAAATTGAAGAATTCCACAAACGCATGTATTTTCCGTTTTCAAAGTCAGTACACAGTATATAGAATACCCAGTATAGTTTTACATTTAAGAACTACCAATTGCTTTTTTACAACTTGAACATGTAATGTGCTTAGGTATATCAATTCATGAAATTTTTAAACAATGCAAAGAACCATTTGAATTTGTTGTAAAACATTTCTTACCCCCCCCCCCACGGAATCGCTTTTAGATTACTTCAGGGAGGTGCCGGCGTAGTTTACATACCGGTCATTCATGCAGAATGCATTTAACTAAGTGAAATACGGTCGCCTTAGCCGGGGTCTGACAACGCGGCCGATTGAACCGCATTTCACTGTGACCTCGACTGCCAGTGGTTGTTCGCACTGCCCCATCGAGGTCCCTGGCTGTAAAATCTGGACGGATCCTATACAAGTTAGTGCAATATGTTAAATAAAAAAGAGAGTGACTACATTGGCGTTTTTGAGTCAACTCTAAAAGTAATACTATTTAGTCTAAGTAAAGAATTGTGTAGAACATCACCTGAGAGAAGAAAATGTACATTCCACGTGCCATACGAGTTTTTCACACGGAAATATGCTTATAATACATAATAAATACAAATTATGATCCATCTATCATCTAAAATAAAATTTTAATACAATTAGATATGGGTATAAACCATGTTCAACTGTAAGCTGACCTTGTACAGCTGATTGCTTGTAATCGATCTTTTAAATCTCTGAAAATACTTAAAAATACTTTCTTTTCCATGTTCTGCCTTTTATAAATACGTTTTTAATAGCGAGAAAGCTGTACGGTGTGTGAGGTATGCATTATGGTATATAATGTATCCCACCGTCATACGAACTTATTTATTTCGATTAAATAATGGTATTTATTGGATGTATGCAACAAAAATTGCAATTTAGTGACATAGACATACTCTACGAAACCTTATGAAGCTTTATTTATTAAACACGGGGGATTGAAAAGCACTTTAAGCTTTCATTTTTTCTAAGATTTTAATACATGTGGATGAACTTTAGATATTACTGTTTCTAAATATTTAGTTAAAAGTGCCGTTTTAGTACCAGATCGCATACTATTTTATTAATATAGGAACAGTCGAATTTCTGTAAGTCGACCTTCTGTTATTCGAAATTCTTTAATTCTAAAGCTTTGTTTTTGGCAGGAGTAATTGTACTATGGTAATTTGTTTCTGTAATTTGAAAGGCTCTATATCAGAAGTTTCTTCAATTTGAAACGTGAATTTTTAGCCGGCATTCAGCTGAACATTTCTTTCTGCAAGTTGAGCTTTTTAGGAATTGCTCATTGCGTATGGAAGTGAACACATATCAGCTTTCTGTGAACTATGAAACTTCGACAATCCAAAACTGTTTTAATAAAGCTAATTAGCTTTCGAGTATGATGACGATGCCATTCTCTTATCTATGTTAAGAGAAAAGTTATTAAAGTAGCTGCAACATCAAGCAGGTGAATTAATTAAAATGGCAATGCAGCTAAGGTCCTGATTATAACTAAATGATTTAAATGAAAACGATGATACTTTAAGCGATTGCATTGATATAGAAAATGAGGTTGTGACAACAGACTATCTCTTGGATATTGATATTTTGGAAGAATGATTTTAAAGAATCCGAATAATTGGAAATGTAAGTGGGAAAATCTTCTGATTTCACACGTATACGAGTATATGCCTTTGACATATTTAAAACTACCAGTTAACTGAAGAAAGTACGCCGGACGAATACCTCAGAAACCCTGGTGTACTTTACATAATTACATTATGTATAATATACATTAAATACTTAATGAAAGTTTTGTCTTTCATTTCATTATCAATAACTGGTTTTACATTATAGTGAGTTAAAGGTTTTTATTTTGATTATACATATTTTTCCTTAACAATAATTTTTTATTACTAGAATTTTTCTTATGGGTCTTGTGAGTTCGTCTGTAGTATTCAATATGAAATTGATATTCGGTCGGTACGCACCGGTATGGCCATACCGGTTGTTTTAATTTTCACACCTTTCCGTACCGGTTGTTAATGGCGTTATTTCATTTAATCAAAATTCAATTATATAGAAATAAATAAAGTAGCATAAACATAAACGGCGAAGTTATAAACAACATAAGGCATGCGGACGATACCGCCATACTAGTAGAAAGTTTAGAAGATCTGCAGCTCCTTATTAACAACATAAACGAACCAAGCGAAGAAATGGACTTGAAAATAAATATCAAAAAAACTAAACTCATGTTAATAAACAACCCGTCTGGACATAGAGCACAAATAACGATCTATCAAACAGTAATAGATCGAGTCACAAGATTTAAGTACTTATTTTGTTGCATAAATACCGACCTAAATCCTGATAGGGAAACTAAATTAGAATAGAGGTAGCAAGAAACTCATTCCTCAAGTATAAATCTATGCTTTGCAATAATCACCTGCAACTCGCTTTAAAAATAAAATTTGTTAAGTGTTACGTTTGGTCGACATTACTGTATGGTATGGCGGCTTGGACGCTGAAAAAAGCAATCATGAATAAGATCGATGTCTTCGAAATGTGGATATACAGGTGAATTCTGAATTTCCTGGGTAGAGCGAATAACCAATGAAGAGGTATTATAGAGAATAGGCAATGAAAAAGAGCTAATGAGTAGGATTAAAGGAAGAAAAACCGCCTACTTCGGACATATTCTAAGAAACGAAAACTATAAATTACTACATAGGATAATTAAAGGAATGAGAAACTGAATTCGCAATTGCGTTGTCGGCCTTCATCGAATGGTTTACGTGACACATTTAAAACCTATTGAAGCGTTTATTGGGAGACCTTTTTACCAAGTCAAAAAAGGCAAATAATGCTGATGTTGAATGAAAATTGTTAGAGTAGATTTTTAATTATATACAGATTGACCAATATAGCTGAACCATGCCACGAATTGTATATAAGCAAGGTAGATCAAGAAGCTCCATGCGAAGATAACATAATAGTGAAAATGATGAAATATGGTGGAAAACTCATACTAAAATAGCTAAAGAAGCTATATAACTCATACCTGACAGAATGTAAAATTCCAGATGACTGGTTAAATGCATTAGTAGTACTTATATTTAAAAAGGGAAACAAGCGTAAGCTATTAAATTATAGACCCATTGGTCTGCCATCAGGTTTTTACAAAACCAAGGTATGAAAATACTAATAGAAAAAATAAACGAGTATAATGTGCCCCTATGGATAGTAGTAGTAGACTACGAAAAGGCATCCGACTCCGTAGAAATATGGGCAGTATTAAACGCCTTAAGTAACAGCAGAGTAGCTGCTGGGTACACAAGTTTAATCCAATACATGTACAAAAACGTTACAATGCAAGTAACGAATCAAAATACAACGGGAAGTACGACAAGGGGACTCGATTTCTCCAAAACTTTTTACCTTAGTCTTGGAATATGTTTTTAAAGAATTAGAGTGGGAGAAAAAAGGCATTACGGTAGACGGCGAGAAGCTGAATCATCTGAGGTTTGCCGATGATGTAGTATTGATAGCAAATGACAAGGATGAAAGTGAAAAGTGAATAAATTGAGTGAAAAATCAAATAACCTAGGAGTCCTAGGACTCAAGATACACTTAAATAAAACGAAATACCTAAGAAACGAAATAGAACAAAATCATGATCAACAAATGATAATACAAGAGGACAGTATTCAAAAAGTTAAATATTGTATATACTTAGGACACAAATTTAAGCTCTCCAAGAACAACCTAAAGGCCGATTTGCACAGAAGAATATCACTAGCCTGGTCAACGTTCGCTAGACTACAAACTATATTAAGATTTAACTTATCAAATACATTAAAAGCAGTCCTGCTACCAGTCCTCATATACGGACGACGTGGGAATTTAATAAGAGTATTATAGATAGATTATAAAAAACTCAGAGAGCAATGAAAAGAAGAATGCTAGACGTAACGCATCGTAACGATCGCATAACACGGAAATCAGAAAGAAATTCAGAGTAACAGATGTCATACAACGTATATGCACGCTGAGATGGAACTGGGCGGGACATATAGGAAGAACAAGATACAGCAGATGGACCCGCCGAGTAATAAAATGGCGACCTCGTGAAAATAAGAGGAGCAGAGGCAGACCGCAGATAAGGTAGTCGGACGATGTAAAAAGAAAAGCTGGCTATGATTGGTTACAGAAGACTAAAATAGAGACCGATGGAAGACATTCGGGGAGGCTTACATCCGATGATGGATAGAATGAGCTAATGATGATGATGATGATGAAGGTAGATGAATGGGGGCGGAGCTCATTCTAACCATGAACTGCGGGTTTGCAATATCAAGAAATAGTAGGAGTAGCCTGTGACCATTGAATTTTAACTGTAGCCACCGTTTCGAAAGAAAGTTTCTATCACCGGGTGTACGAGACATGCGACGTCGATCTTGTATTTCACTTCGGCATGTTTTGCC
This sequence comes from Limonius californicus, assembly GCA_014611495.1. Classification (NCBI taxonomy): domain Eukaryota; kingdom Metazoa; phylum Arthropoda; class Insecta; order Coleoptera; family Elateridae; genus Limonius; species Limonius californicus. Next base: position 13,511 of record JABXWE010031017.1, read on the forward strand.
TAGATTCTTTGTTTACGCATTTCACGGCTTCAGCTGAGTTAGTCGATCTGTGCATCACATGTTAATAAATAAATAAATATAGGTGTATTTGTTGAAGGAGGGGGTCCGTACCGATTGTTAAATAATTCGAATATTACTACTGATTGTACATTTCCTAAAAACTTAACCAAGGAAGTAACTACTTTGATTCTGTGGGAAGAAAAGTTAATTTAATTTAGCGTCCATACAATTCTAGTATATGTGTATAACTGAATTGTTCAATAAAAAGTATTATAAAAAGAGTTTTATTAAATGAATATAAATTATATTGTTCAATGACAAGTACATTGAAGAACATTCCATTAAATGATTATAGTTATTCTTTCTGATAGTTTAAATAGAGCCTTGTAGTGTATACCACAGCCTTAAGCTATGACTTCAGCAGTAAATATTTTATGTTTTAAGGTAAAGATAACTTTTTTTCCATTCATTTACACTACCGTCGCCCTCCCTGGAACCGCTTTCGCATTACTTAAGGGGGGTGCGGGCGTCCCTTATACACGAACCATTAATGCAACATGCACGCTAAACTTAACTAAGTGAAATACGGACGCCTCAGCCGGGGTTCGAACACGCGGCCGATCGCATTTCACTGTGACCACCAGTGGCAGTACGTATTCGCACTGCTCCACCGAGGTCTCTAACGTAAAGATAACTGTAGCAACTAAACTATACTTTGATGACTGATAGATAATTGTAATAAATATTATAAACTGCAAGGCTTATGGCAAGACAGTCGTTTTGTTTTCCGCAGACCGCTATTGCGTTGCCCATACTGTATTATGCACATTTTAGTTTACCCGTAATGAACTCTTTACTCATATTAAAATCAAAATATATTTTCAGTTGTATTGGTGTGCTGTTATACACTGACTGTGAAGTTTGTTCCTTTGGGTATACTTCGTGATTTGAGCCCTTATAACGGCCAATATCCTGTTACGTCATTGGCAAAAATGATACATTCTATCAGTTAAAGGCAATAATTTAGTTTTATTTTAAAGTAACTAAGGCAAAGAATAATGGAAAATGATATACGTGTTCAAACTATTTAAGAGATGCTAGACTCACCTGCAAGGCAATAATATCGCTATCCGCCATAATAGCGGGAACTACAAACGTGCCTTCTCCTGCAGAAATTTCAATATCTTGACTGTAAATAGACGTGGAGTTGTCGTAGACCTTGACGCGGACGCGGACAGATTTTTCAGTGCTCATTGCTTCCACCTGAATAGCAAAACGCAAGTCAATATAATATTTGCCTAGACATTCTGTAATAAGAGACAATCAGACGTGGAGTCAACAACGTTGATAAATATTGAAACTACGAAGTTTGTGGGGAAGTCAAGCTGGCCATTGAGTTTTGCGGCAGAAAACTGAAACGAAAAGTTTCAGTAGCCACTCGAAACTTTGTGTTATTTCTCATAACATTTGGTTCTTATGTCTGACCAAGGACCCTTGAGATCAGATTTTATTTTCAATCCCAAAAATATTACATTATTCAGCTGCAATCAAATTAATTGCGCAAAACAACCACTACGAAATATTTTGCTTTTCAGTTCCTGAATATTTAATTCAGTAATGAAATGAAATTAAAAGCTGAAAAGTCGGCAGGTTAATTACGAATATTTGTTAATTATCTTACCTTTCCAACAAAAGGTAATCCAGGTTTGTACCGCCTCCGCATTTCCCTTCCAAAGCGCAATTCAACGTAATGTTCTTCGGCGGCTGCCACATCCGGTAAACCACTACCAGCTCCCGGTGCTACTTCAATGGGGGCTGAGAATTCCGTGGATTCCACTTCCACGTGAACGAGCCATCGCCCCAGTCGCGCGTAATCCGATAAAGGTAGACTGAAAGCTTTTATGCCTGTAAATTTAGTTAATTATTGTAGATTATCCTAATCGAAAAACAACTTCCGGATTTTCTTTAATATTTAATAATACCAATTTTGATTTGTTTACGAATTACTATTAAAACAGGGAAATCGTGGTAACTAACAATCATTTCTAAAGAACGCTGTTTGAAAAAATTAAGTGTGAACGTACCTTCATCAAGTGCCACTTGGTACCATAACGCGACTTTGGTACCTGCAGGATCTTTGATACTAATGGTGGCGATGGCATCTGCTGCTATCTGAAGGTCATGATCCAAGGCCAAAACCCAGAATGATACTGAAAATATGAAGTTATTACCAAAAATTCGATATAGCATTGGACACAGGTGTTTAGGATATCAAGTTTATATAATTGTAGGAAGACAAACATGGGATATGGACCTGTCTTTTCATAGAAATTTAGTGGTTAAATAGTAAAAATACTTGCATACGAGCGCTTCACTTGATGCGGTAACTAGCTCTCATTTATCACTTAAACTGCGAAATGGAAAACCTTTTCATCTAGATTTTCCTACATTTATGAAATATAATAGTATATTAAAGAACTAGTTTCATAAGGCCTCTTCTTAACGCACGAGTTCAAGTTTGAAAAACGAGACGCGAAGCGTCGAGTTTTTCAACGAACGAGTGCGACAAGTGGTCTTATGAAACGTGTTCTTTATACTATTTTTTCTATTGAGGAAGTTTAAGAGTATTTTAAATAAATTTATGTAGAAAATTTTACGTCAAATCGATTACTAGGGAGTTTTTATAAACACTTATGGCAGCACTGACAGGTGGTTGAAACTGACATTTCAAATTCAAATCGAACTACCAACATCGTAAAAAAACAAACTAAAAACAGTACGATTATAGGCCTCCTTAACGTACTGTTTTTAAGCTAAAACAGTGCGCTTAGAACGGCTTTATAAAACCGAAATAGAAAAAATAAATAAGGCTTTCTATTACATTTTTAGTGCTACTTAATACAGCAGCATAAAATATATTACTGCGAGCGAAATATTTATACAAATTCCTCTTGAGAAAGATATGAGATGAAAATTATAAAATAACGAGTGACGATAATATGGTGAATTGGGTAAATAGCTGAAGGTATTCAAACTCGTGTCATTTATTCAGATACCGATGTTTGAACTGTCCCCAATCGTCAATTACTATTAATACTATTAAAAGTAATTAAAATATAAACTTTAGGTTTGAAGAGCTGTTAAACTTTAAATATTTAAAAATTCGTTGTAAGTGTTAATAGATTTCAATGTAATAGGACAGTACAGCATAGCAACAATATTTGAATTCAATTAAAAAGCAATGTTTTATTAATCGCTTTCTTATGTTTAACCACGAACCATTCATATAGTAAGAGAATATAATATTTAATAATTTTTAATAAAGTTGAAAAAAAACTTTATTGTCCTGTAGCATCGCAGAAATAATTATAGAAGCACGCAAATACATTTTGGCATTTAAACTCATCAATTTACCTATATTAGACCATTATCAAAATAGATAGATGTACGTTCAACATATTAGAACTGCCAATATTACTAAATTATTAATGTTTTATATTTTTAAATAAATAACTAATATGTAAGTTAGCGATTATCATTTCAGTTGTAATAACTTGAACACATTCTCCAGGGCCTTACCAAACATTTTATTAATTATTTCTATTCTTATTTCGTTAAAATTCAAATAATAGAAATAAGCACATACAATATTATCAATAGAGAAAATAATTAATTTCTAGAAATTAACCCTAAATGTAAGTACAAGGAAAAGCAGATTATTTATTAATAATTTGTTCTGCGTTTGATAATAATGTGTGAGCAAATCGAAATACGTATCAAAAAATCAATAAAAAGAGCCGTTTACTACTATTATATACAGTGCGTCCCAGATTGGGTAGGCTACCATGGGTATCTTTCTTATTTTTAAAGATAGAGATTTGTTTATATCGGCAAAGTTGTGCACTTTTGAGTGCTAATTCAGACTTCGTTAAGCAAATTCCGAACACGTTTCACGTAAAAGGTATTTGGTTTGGTTAGGCCCACTTATAAATGACGTCAAAATAAAATTAAAGATGGCGGTTTCCGAGATATTGGTAGCAATTTTCTAGTATCAAATATTGGATTTTTACATGGGTAAAAAGAATTTGGTTACTCTTTTCAACCATGTATTACAAATATCTGGATAAAAAATTATTAAAGATATTAAGATGTTCTAATTTTAAATCCAGTAAGTATGAAAACAAATGCACGTTAAGTTTACTTTGGAAACAAATGAAATAAAAATAAAACATTTTAATACCACTAAATATTAAAATTACAATAAATGCTCAAACTATTGGCCGTTGTTGACTAAACACAATCGACATCGTTTTGTGGTACGGCCTGTTACTTTTCGCAATGTATTAAAATTAATACCGTTAAATACTTGCACCACTGCTTGACGTAGTTCTTCTGCATCATTATAATTAAAATTACTTTCATACACATTATTTTTCAGTGCCCATAAATAATAAGTGGACGCGACTGCCTCCCTGGACTTTCCCATACTGGAAACTGTTCATATCATCTTTATTCAACAGTAGAGTTATTTTCCTCAAAACGGTTGTTCACGTGCTATCCTAAAACCTTGCCTCGTAACGAACAGACTTACCCTTAATTTCCTTTTAATATGCAACCAGGCATACTTCATTCTCTACTATATACGTCGCGCGGTCTAACTAGTACCGATTGCTGTTGCTACCGAGGTAAAATTTTCTAAGTCCCTGGAAATTATATTTTGTAGGGCATAAAAAATCGATTTTTTTATTTTCGCGGAAAAAGATTCTTTGACGCAAACAAATAACAACCGTTAGAATAAAAAAAATATTTTTCTAAAAAAGAGGGGGAGGGGGCCGGTGCGCTTACATAAATCCACGAGTGTAATATTTCTTTGCATATTCATATGCTCCATTACGCACTGAGCGATTCAGTGAAAACCCCAGCTTCCTATCTTTTTTCGTTTATTAATTAAAGGAGTTTGAAGTTTCAAACTTCCAAGCTTCGTAGAGGGCGCCACAGGAAAATTACGGAGTTCTTCAAAAAAACATATCGATAGCCCCTTGCGAGGTCTATCGACATATGAAATTTAAAAAAATTCCTTGGAGCAGTTTTTGAGAAATAATTTTTTGAAAATTTCCAAAATTTTGAAAATTCGTAATTTAGGCCCCTTATAATTTTTCAAAAAACTTTTTATATCACCTCATTTTAACCTTCATATACTATTCAGAAAATAAAAATCATTTGAATCGATTCATCCGTTTTCGAGTAATTGGGCGTTAAACTCAAAATCTTCAAAAAATCATAGCGCCCTTCAGTTTAAAGCTAGCTAGTTCGGCAAAAAACTAACAGATTTGTTTTATGACCCTCTATCGTTATCCGCGATAAAAGTTTCAAAATTGTAATCACGAAAAAAGTGATACCAAAAAAACATGCGTAACTTCCGCTTCCGGTTTCGGATTTTTTGAAAAGCTTATTTTTTCGATGAATTTTCGATACACCCCCGCATTCCAAAGCGCATCAAAATCGGAGCAATACTTTCGGCTGTAGGAGCGTCACATACGTACGTACATACGTACATACGTACATACGTACGTACCCACCCACAGACAGACATTTTTTAAAAACCACTTTTTTGGGTTCCTAGAGACCCAAAACGGATATATCCGTTAAAATCTCGATTTCGAAAATTTTCATGATTTCAATACTTACCCTATACCTATAAGGTATGGGAAAGTAAAAATCAAGAGGCGCTATTATTCTGTTATTAATTATTTATATTAAATAATTCATAACATTTCTGGGATTGTGTGCAGGAGTGCCATCTTGTTAGTACCATATTTGAACATTTTGTGCCAAAGGTAGATCATATAAGAAATCCAGTAGAGATGTTTGAAAATGATCTAAATACCGTTGCGCAGTTAAGCTTCTATCAAATATTATAGGATCAATAGACGATTTTCCAATATGCATTTTGAGCACTTATTATAATTTTAATAGTTAATTGTATTTAAATGTTTTGTTTTTCTTTCATTTGTTTCTAAAGTAAACTTATTAAGTGCGTGTGTTCATGCTTACCTGATTTGAAATTAAAAAATTTAGTACATTTACTATTATTTATTTAGATATAAATTGTGATACGTCGTTGAAAAGCGTGAAAAGAATATTATATAACCATGTAAAAATCCAATATGGTGTCCGTTTAATATTATAAAGTTGCTCTCAATATCTCGGAAAACGAATCTTGAATTTTATTTTCGCGTAGTTTATATGTGTGCCTAATTAAATCAAATATTTTTTAATGAAACTTTTTTTCATATCTTTTATAATACGAAGATATTTGACTGTAAAAAATAACGATTTTCAGTTCACATGACTACTACGACATGCTTTGTAGCACTTACAGCCAACCCTAATTTGAAAACGGCTTGAACTTGGTAATAATAATTAAAACTATCTCATGAGTTCATTATTTGTTGTAAATATAAATAAATACGATAGGAAAATCGACAATTCACTTAAAATATGGGAGAATATGATAGAAGTAGTACTGTGTATTGTATTGATTAGAAAAACAAGATTATAATCAGTATATAACCAAAAAAGTCAAAAATTCGTCCTTACTTATAACTATCGGAATAAAATTGATAAGAGATAATTGATTGTTGAGTAACAATTTAATGTAAATGGTTTTGGAAGTAAAGTAATAGCTAAAAATAAAATTTTAATTTTCACTAGACGTACTTTCTATCGACAAAATACAAATTCCAGAGATCAGAGATAAACTTCAAAAAAGAAATTAACGACAATATCGTAAAGATCGGCTCACAAGAAGACCGATACCAAATACATATAAACGGAAAATGGGAACGATTTAAATCGGCAATAATGGGACCAACCAGAACAATATTACAAAAGGAGAAAACTAGGCGTAAATAACAATGGATGACAGACCAAATCCTTCTATTAATGAATAGAAGAACAAGTTATAAAAGGAAGAATGATAAATACAAAGAAATAAATACTAAGAGAAATAAGAACCAAAATTAAAGGAGCGAAGGAGGAGTTGTTTAAAGGTAAATGCGAAGAAATTCAAGAATTACAGGCAAAGTATGACAATTATAACATCCACAAAAAGATCGAAGAAGTTACAGCTACACAAAAACGCAGACAGCAAGATATTCTCATAGATGGAAGCGGTAAATTAATAATAGAAATAAAGGAAAAATTGAAGATATGGGAAGAATACGTGAAAGAACTTTTCAAAGACGATAGAACAGAAAACAACAACATTAAGAACACGCAAGCAGATAAAAGATCAAATATAACGAAAGAAGAAGTCTTATATGCCATAAGAACAACGAAAAATGGAAAAACAGTTGGACCAGATGAGTTATTTGCTGAAGCTCTTATTGAACTTATAGAAGAAGATTAGTTACGTGTATTAGTACATCAACCTATACAACGAAATTTATTCGAGCGGAATAATACCTAACGAATGACTGCTATCAACTTTTGTGACATTTCCTAAGAAAGCAAATTCCAGAAATTGCGCTGACTACCGTACAATAAGTTTGATGAGTCATACACTGAAAATATTTTTAAAAATCATACATAAAAGAGTATATAAGAAACTGGAACAGGATATAAGTGAAAATCAATTCGGATTCAGGAATGGGTTAGGCAGTAGGCACGTTGCATTCAATGTAAGATGCGTGGATATAAACCAAGAAGTTTACATTTATTTTATAGACTACAGTAAACCATTTGATAAAATTAGACATGATGATTTGATGAGGCTATTAAAAGAAAAAAATTTGGATCACAGAGACATAAGAATAATATCAAAATTATACTATAATCAGAAAGCCAATATACGAATAGACCAAGATACATCTAAAGAAATTGAGATAGAAAGGGGTGTCAGACAAGGATGCGTCCTATCGCCGACCCTATTTAATATTTACTCAGAATACATAATCAGCAAAACATTAGAAACATTAGAAGAGCAAAATATTAATATTGCTATCAAAACAAATGGCATACCAGTGAATAACCTAAGATATGCCGATGACACGGTTCTCCTGGCAGAAACTCTTGAAGACTTACAAACTTTACTAAACAAAATAGTAGAAATAAGCGAAGAATATGAACTATCACTAAATGTAAATAAAACAAAGTTCATGTTAATAACAAAATCAACACAAAAGATCGGAAACTTGTATATGCATGATCAGATAGTGGAAAGAGGAAACAAATATAATAACCTGGGAACATGTGTAAATGCGAACAACGATAGCTCTGTCGAAATAAGAATAAGGATAGAAAAGGCAAGAAGTACATTCATTAAAATGAAAAAAGTTATATGTGGACGAGTCTAGACCCGAAAGTCCGACTCATGAGATGGTATACGTAACTGTCGGTATTTTATTATGGATAATGGAGTGGAGACATGGACAATGAAGAAGATAGATAGAATACCATGGGTAGAAAGAGTTGCAAACATCGCAGTCTTAGCACGTATGAGAAAAGAAAAGGAGATTTCATTAATTATTAAAAAGAGAAAGATTCAATGCCTGGGACACATCGTGAGAGGAGAGAAGTATCACTTGCTTCGGTTTATTATAGAGGGAAATATTACGGGAAAAAGAAGTATAGGAAGAAGGCGACATTCGTGACTGAAAAATCTTAGAGATTGGTATAACTGCTCCAATAACCAACTGTTTAGATCGGCCAATTCAAAAGTTAAGGTTGCCTTGATGATTGCCAACCATCGGAATGACGACGCACTTGAAGAAGAAGAAGACATACTTTCAGTAATTTTACACTGCTACTTTCTAAATTTTTAAAACTATTTCGAATTCAAAATAACTGCATCATCTTTAAAACTCGATGGATTTCTTAGAATTGAGAATTTCAGATTTTCTGGAATCGAGATTTTACTACTAGTTGTTATGAATTTGTTCATGCTTTCTAAGAAACTACCTATTTTAGTTAAGATTTTGTTGATTCAGCTTGAAAAGCAATTAAACTAAATAAATTGCAATACATATTTGCAACAAATTACTATCTACATTTGAGTATAATATCTGAAATTCTTTCTATCGTATTTGTCCATATTTATAAAGTTGTTATTGTTGTATTAATATCACCGATACTAATAAATCTATACGAGAAAGATTACATTAAAGCAATTATTGCTGTTTACTATTGCGGTTATTTATTGATATTTTATATTTGTACATCGATTACGTCGCTAATTAAAATTGTTTCAGTTCCCTCATCAGCTTCCATTTTAGTTAAAATTTAATTTCCAATTGAAAAAAGTGTTCCGATTCAATTTAGATTTAAGCAACAAAATCCATTTTATCCAAGTTAAATTAATTTTTAAACCCTCTTCAAACGACAACGTATTTATTAAAACCTACACGCACAAACTTGGTACCTCAATAAGCCTTAATTTAACCGCATTCGATTTATATAATCTGCTTTCAGCAATCAGTATGGAAAGGTTTTAGTAATATTAAAACAGCGTGGCACTCTTCAAAAGAACTACACGAACCCATAAAAGCAAATCTCTTCCCGAGTCTGCTTATTGTTTCCTGCGAGGAAGGTCCATTACAAATCTCTTCAATCGGCCCTTAAAAACTGCTACGGTTATTTTATAAACTTCCCGATCCTTTAGAATTGGTTAATGTTTCTAGTAAGTTATAAAACACCGAAAGTTTAACCGTTGCCTCCGCTGGGGATTCGATATACCGGTTCGATATTGCGTTATGAGATTGCTTCCGTTAAATAACTAAGAGATAACCGTTAAAGCAGCGGCTGAAAGAGGAACGCACTTTCAGGAGGTCGTTTTTATAAAGAAAGACTTGACTGAAGTTAAAGGGGATGCATGTAAAGTGAGTGGTAGTTTAAAAAAGGGGAATACAGTATTTGATAGTAAAATTGATAACCTATAATATTAAATTCAAATCATTGCATTTTGCACGCCTAATTGTGTTGGGAAGAACTGGCACTGCAACGACAAAGCAGAAATTTAGGCTTTTACTCAAGAATGGTCTTTGTATTTGACTTCCCTATATTTTTATATTAATAGCCAATATACCGCAAATTTTACATACAAAAAAAGCTGACCGAACTTTAGTTGTGTATATTCGTGCTTAAAACTTGAATAAACTGGTGATTCTTCGAAACTAAATTGGTGACTAATATACAACATGTGTCAATTTGGGTTCTAGGTCATTTGCTCGCTACCACATCCTCGCCGCCGTTTGCTCGCCACCGTTTGCTCGACAGCCAATTTGCTCGCAGTACTAAATGTAACTGCAGCAACGTAGAAAAACTAGTTTATATTTTGTTAGGCACTTTCGTTTGTAAAATTACTTAGCACATCTTGACTATTAAAAATGTGGATTTTTGAATAACCTAACCATTAAGTGTAATAACAAATAAATTAATTATTCTTTACAATTATGTGGTCTGAGTGGTTAACTGTTATTAACATTTTTGGAAACTTAAATGTTGTTTCTATATCAATAATGCAATTTTAGCTCTGTTTTGAAAAGTAATTAATAAAAAATAATTTAAAAATATATAGGGTAAGTCCGGTAGAGATGGACCACATTTTTTTAAAAACTCATAACTTTATTATTATGCAGAATTAAATCAAAACCAGATATGAACAATTCAACAAATACTTTATTGTAATAAACATTTCATACAAAACTTAAAAATAGCTTCTATATAATAAAATAAAAAATAAAAAAGAAAAGTGCTCCCTGGTCCATCTAACCCATATGCTATGGGTCAGATGGTCCAAGCGCTACGGGTGAGATGGTTATTCCTACATAATCAAACAAACAAAATCATAGTTTCTGAAAACATTATAAAAAACAAAAGAGAAATTAAATCCAGAAAGGGAAAGATTTTTACTTTCTTTTGTGGGCATATTTCCCACACAAATCACATATATCATCATATTTGCCCATTTTGGACAGCCTCTATAGCCAGTCTTAGGTCCCCTTCTGACCATTGCCCTCGCATGGAAGATCCTTTTCGTTTGTACTCAGTTGGCATAATTATATTCTATAAAAAATTTAGTTTTTATTGTGTTTTATTTTACAAATCGCGGATTTTATAGGTATAGTGAACGGTCCATTTCTCCCAAGTAATACTGGTCCAACTCTACCAAAATCATGGGAGAGATGGACCATCTTGAAATACTTAAACAGGCGGCAAACGCTGCATAAAGTTAGGTTACATGTCAATCAGATGTACCTACTTACACTGCGGTCCGTTTAATTTATGATTCCAATCGATCTAGCAGACACAATATTTATTTTAACGTTTGAACTCACAAAACTTTAGGTCGTCTCAAAACGGATTTATTTAATTATTACGTCTGTAACGACCCCAAAGAAATGTCGTGACGTGCAGCATTGTCAGCCAAACTAAACTATTTCATAATGGGCATACTTGGGCCATCTGATGTCCCTATGTCAAAATATCAGTTGAGGACCAACTCTCCCGCGGGGCCAACTCTACCGGAATTACCATACACAACATAAAAATCAAATACACTGCTAGTTATTCTTATGAGGAACAAAAACAAAACAAATATTACCATATACAAATTCAAGTACAAGAACAGGGAATACAGCTTTCATTATCAACATCCTTTAGAGTCCTTAGAAGAATGTACGATTTTGAGAATTATTAACAGCATATACTAAATTTTTACATATAATATTTTATATTACAATACCTCGAAAGCTACGTATCATGATACACCGCTAATAAAGGTGGATTTTTACGAACGAAAACATGGCCAAATCGATCAAGATACAAAGAGCAATGGAGAGATGAATGTTAAGTATTAATTTAAGGAAGAGGAAGGAAATGTCTGGATTAGACAAAAAACGGGTGTAAAAGATGGTGTCTAAAATATGTAGCACAGCTGAAGTGGAGTTTTGCCGGTTTCACAATATTAGACGAAAGAATGGTAGATGGAACACCGTCGTACAGCAATGGGTGCCGTGGATAGGTAGAAGATCGCGTGGATGTTCTAATAAATGATTTGATTACGACGGCAGCCGTCTGCTGGATAAGAAGTGCAAAAAATCGAGAGCGTTGGCGAGAGTCGGGAGAGGCCTATCCCCAAATATCGACGACACAAGGCTAGCAGAAACGCAAGATGAAAATGATGAAGAAACTGGCGACGTAGAAAGTGTACAGAAATAGTACTTAATAGGCGCGCTAAATTACAAACCGTTTTCAATACCTTTTTTAGTCAATAAACAGTTGGTATTTCGCTTATCTTAGATAGAGGACATTCTTCCCAAAATGGCTGTTTGTCGTGCTGATTAAGGTGCTCATTAGAACATTGGAAAATAACTGCAAAGTGAGTATTTCGTTTAGAATAATTTGTAATTATTTTTAAATTCTGATAACCCAGTTCTTTTCATCATTTAGTTTAATAATTATTTTCTGTTGTTTTGATGTGAATTTCATAATTTCTTGGTTTTTGTACTATGTTATGGCTTTTTGCCTCAGGAGTTCAATTATATAATAAAATTAGCGACTGCGATTTTATGCAAATTTCATACCTTTTAAGAAAATTACATTAGGTGAAGCTAATGAACACTAATTATAAAGTGAGTACTTTACATATTTACAAGGATGTTGGTTATATTTGCATTTGTAGTAGTATAATTTTGTTCCTTACCTAAAAAGACTATTTAACAAGTCGGATTTTTAATAAAAAATATTTTAAATTTTAATAATAATAGACAATTTTAAAATTTGCTTGATACGTATTTCGACGTACAAAATGTCATTATCAAAAGCATTTAATGTTGTAAACATTTGTAGGTAGGATAATAACACACTGGATGTTGATTTCGGACTTGGTACAGGTCTTCTATTCCAGAACTTTAAATAGTGGGGAATTTATGAGCCTAATTTGCTCATTCATTAAAGGTGTGTCTGTTAAAGTGTGTTTGTGAATTTGAAAGGCCTCGAGTATATTTACGTTTATTATCGCAGAAGTGTAAAAATGCTATGAAATTATTTGATGTCAATGCATGATTGTGTTCTAATAAGTGTTTAACATAGTTAGATTTTTCTAGGTGTTTGTATTTGTATGAGCGCATGTGTTCTTTGTATTGCTATCAAAATTTCTAATTGTTTGACCTATGTATAAATAATTACAACGTGAACAATGTAATTCGTAAATACCTGATTTTAACAAATCGTTAGTTCTATCTTTTGCGTTGAATAAAGTGCTGCAAGTGATTTTTTTTTGTTTTATAAATTACTTTATATGTACTTGTTTTGATTATAATTTTAGCAATTTTTTCCGATATACCCACCAAAATAAGGAATTGAAATATAGTTGACATTTTCAGAATGGTTTTCTGAATATATTTTTTGAATTGCTAATTTATAATCTTTCTATTTGATTAGTATGTCTATCAGTTTTGTATTGTATCCATTACTGTGCGTGATTTGTTTAATAATTGAAATCCCTTTGTTGTAATCACTGTTACTTAGAGGAACTGTTAGAGTTTTATATATCAATGACCTATAGGCTGCTAATTTATGTGTTTTATGGTGACATGAATCCTGTGGTATTGCGTTATCTGTTTATGTAGGTTTTCTATAAATAGAGTATTCGAGTTTGTTTTTTGAATTAAGTTTTATGTTTAAGTCTAAATAATTAATACATCTGTTTTGTTCTGTTTCTAATGTAAAGTTTATGTTAAGAGTGTAGAGTATTAATAAACTTTAACAAATCACAAATAAACTCAAATGAACTATTAGACGCACTAATCAAAAAGAAACATTGTACAATTAGCAATTCAAAGAATATATATATATATATATATATATATAACAGACCCTTCTGATAATGTTAAATATATTTCAATTCGTTATTTTGTTGATATATCGGACAAAATTGCAAAAATTATAATCACAACAAGTACATTTAAAGTAATTTATAAAACAACAAAAAACACTTTCAACAGATTATTCAACGCAAAACTAACGATTTGTTAAAATCAGGTATTTACAAGTTAAACTGTTCACAGTGTAATTCAGTATATATAGGCCAGACAATTAGAATTTTTGATACTAGATACAAAGAACACATATGCTCATACAAATACAATCGCCCAGAAAAATCTAACTACGCTAAACACTTATTAGAACACAATCATGCATTAACATCAAATACTATAATAACATTTTTACACTTCCGAGATGATAAACGTAAATTGGATATACACGAAGCCTTTCAAATTCACAATCACACTTTAATAAATGAGCATAAATTCCCTGCTATTGGAAGTTCTGGAATAGAAGACCTAAGCCAAGTCCGAAATCAACATCCACTGTGCTGTTGCCCTAGTTACAAATGTTTACTACATTAAATGCTTCTGTAAATGACATTTTGTATGTCGAAATACGTATCAAGCAAATATAAACACCTGTTGCAATGGTCTATTATTATTATTAAAGTATAAGTATGAATTTCATTGTGACGAATTTAATTTACAACATTTAAAATGCTCTGAACTAATTTGTCTCGATTATGGGCATTCTCCGCGTAGACAAGCGCGTTTTCATGTGTCCCCAAAGGTAATAATCTACCGGGGTTACCTCTGGTTCTCGTGCTGTCTAAGCGTATGGTCTACTTCGGCTGATTTAGCGGTTTGGATAAGACTAAACAAGTGGTGGTATTCTTGTGGATACATTGCTGCTCGAGTAGCTAAGAGAAAATCTTCTAAAACTATTAGTAGATGATCTTCCTCTAAGGCAATCACTAAAAACATGTGGTCGAATAAACTGGGTTCCAATAATGCCAAATTACACCTTTAAAGAAAACCTCTGTGAAAAATGGCTTTCAATCCGGCTGAATTTTGACATACTCCCTATAATGTTGCACTAAAGGTTTTCTTCCTGCAATAGTGTTCCGCCAACTCGCCCTACTCCCTAAGCTAGCTGACGAGCCCGTTCCGACGGTTCAAATTGTTGTCTGCTGACGTAAAGGCGTGTTTGGCACATAATTAAATTTCTGGGGCCTTATTTCTATTTTGGTACGTAACAAGAACATAGTCACAACGAAATCAAATATGGAACACTCTGTATATTTTTAGAAATAGCAAAAACCTAATATACTTTACAAACCAACAAAATTACTTATCGTAGAATGATTTCCTATTTTCCTAATTTTGTAGTACAAATTTTCTGGTGAATCTTTAATGAAGTTTACATGTTACATGCTTTGATTTATTAAATTTGCATCCTAAAACTGGAAAGGCTTAGCTTCCATCAGTTTTCAATAGAGATTGCTTTACCTCCTCCCATGCTTTTTTCGCTTAAAATGCCACTGTTTTCTTTGAGGTCATTAAAATATAATTGAATGTCTTTCACTAGTATTCCTAATCAGCGCAAAAGTTGTAGTTTGTTCAAATTATGCCCTATATCTCCTAAGATAAGGGACATACATATGATATATTCAGTTTGCATCAACTTCTATAGCCCAATAACATTTATTTTTTAATCAAAAATAAAAAAGACAGGAAACCAATTTGTTGCTGCAGGGTTAACATATACCATCCATAAATAAATTGTATTCACAGTAACTTACAGCAGTTCTGATCTTTTTTAAAGTAATGCAGAACAAGCTGTATTTATATTATGAAATCTAATTCATCAATGTCAAGTTGTTTTTTAAAAAGAAAGAAAACTTACTAGTCTCTCCAGGTCTATATGCGTGCTTTGCCGGCCGAATAATAACATCTCGGACAGGTCCGACGAGTCTCATCTGGGAAGAGCTTTGCAGTGCACAAACGTCAGTTGCAGTGCAATTCACCAGTGTTTGAAGGATAAAATTTCCGGTGGCCTCAGCTGGAATCTCAAGCGGCAGGATGCCATGTCCTGAAAATAGAAGTTGTTGTTAGAGGCATTCATAGAACAGGAAAATATATAAATTGAGAGGTAACAATCAGTATTTGCTATCGACTATTTCCTCAAACCGTTCTGGACTTTTATCATCTGTAATCGATGTTATATATCATCTGTCTAGGACTCTGCATAATACAAACTATATAATTATTTATATGTCTATCTATGTCTATGTCTAATTATATTATCTTATACTAATCTAGATATTTAAAATTTACATTATCTGGTAATTTTATCTGAATAGAAGATAACTATGTCTGTTATTAAGTTAAAATAAGTGGACGCGACTGCCTCCCTGGACTTTCCCATACTGGAAACTGTTCATATCATCTTTATTCAACAGTAGAGTTATTTTCCTCAAAACGGTTGTTCAAGCGCTATCCTAAAACCTTGCCTCGTAACGAATAGACTTACAAGGCTTGTAAGAAGTCCCGCCAAATATCTGCGGTGCCCCTTAATTTCCGTTTAATATGCAACCAGGCATACTTCATTCTCTACTATATACGT